>JAQZBX010027313.1:0-28456 GCA_029593785.1 Cabassous unicinctus
AACTAAATGCAAATATATAATCTGAGCCCCAATCTTAAATCCAGTCATGAAGGTCGTGTATTCCATACTCAAATCCAGTACAGGATGTAGTAGCGCTTGCTTTCACTGGCCTCCATAATCTACAGCGAGTATGCAGGATCCGAGAGCTTCACCCCCTTCCCTTGCACCACCCCCACCTGCTCCCCCCAAGACCGAGCCTATTGAGGTGGACAACAGATGCCCTCTGCAGGTAAGATGGATGCTCTACAGCTTTGGGCTTCCTCTGCTAAACTCCTCTTAAAGGGCTCTCTAAGGACCATTGTGCACAGTAAGTTCTTTGCCTGGATTGTCACCTTTATTGGCATAAACGATGGAAACATTGAGTTTAATGTATTACGCAACTCTCATATATCTACTTTTTATATGGCTCAGTTAAATCAGGACGATTATTTCTTTTTTAAAAAGAGAATGGAATTTCAGAAGTGGGGATGACAGAAGTAGATTTTCTTTTAAAATGTAAATTAAAGACTCTGAGAGGCTGTATGGAGAACTATAAATAGTATTTTCTTTAAAGTGAGAGCACAGTGATCAGATCCTGCTTTCACGTTCACTAGCTCATGACTTTGAACAAGTCATTGAACATCTCTGAGCCTCAGTGTTCTTACTTTTAAAATGGAGCTATCTTTCCTTGGCATATTGTAAAGATTAAATAAAATATAAACTATGAAAGCACTTGTCATATAACAAGCCCTCTGAAAGCATATACTATTACTTAATCTATTTAGTTTTAAGGTTTCCAATGAGAAGAAAGCAAGCTAAAGAGGGGATAGGAAGGTGAGGGGTAGGCTAGAAGAAAAAAAAGCTCTACTTGATGATCATTTAAAATATATCTTAAATATATTATACATAGAAAAATAGAAAAAAGAACATAACATGTAGATGTATATTTAGAGTTTAATAAAAGAAACCCTATGTCCCTCTACTGGGTTTGTCTAATTGTTTCCTCATGAATGGACATAATTTTAGGCATTTTAGGTAGGAAGAGCATATGAGATTTTGCTTCCTTTTCAAAGTGCATAATACCAGGAGGCACATGATGGCAGCTTGTCTCAATATTGTCCCATGTTGGAAAATTGTGATCACTTGGTGATTTAGTTTGCCACAGGCTGCCAATGCAGTATACCAGAAATGGGTTAGCTTTTATACTGATAATTTATTAGGTTAAAAGTTTACAGTTCTGAGGCTGTGAAAATGTCCAAATCAAGGCATCATCAGAGATGCTGTCTCACCAAAGGTCAGCTACTGGTGATCCTGGACTCCTGCCACGTGGCAAGGCAAAATGGTGGCCAGTCTCTGCTTTCTCTTCTAGACTCACTTTCTCCTGGAGCTCAGCTGGGTGGGCGATCAGGCATTATGGCTCATCTCTCCCCACTTCTCTGGGCCTCGTCTTTTCTCTCCCCACTCCTCTGGGCCTCATCTTTTTGAGCCTCTTGGGGGCTTCTTTCAGTGCCTCTGTGCTCTGCTGATTCCTGCCTCCGGCCTCTGGGACCTCTCTCTCAGCTTCTTGAGGTTTCTCTGTTTCTGCTGCTTTTTCTCTGTGTATCTGCATCTTCTCTCTCCCTTTTATAAAAGACTCCAGCAAGAGGACCAAGACCTACCCTGGATCATACCTCACTGAAGTAATCCAATCAAAGGCCCCCAACTGTATTCAATCCAAAACAAAGGGTCCCAGACCCACAGGAATGGATTAGCTCTAAAAACATGATTTTCTGTGATCCACCCAGCTTCAAACCGTCACATGTTGTATTAGTTTATTTGGCCTGCGTTAACAAAGTACTAGAATATTTGTGACTTAAAACAACAGAAATTGATTTTCTCACAATTCTGGAAGCCAGAAATCCAAAATCAAGGCTTCAAGAGAGACTCCTTCCTTGCCTTTGCCAAGGCTGCTGGCAATCCTTGGCATTCTTCGCTTGTAGATGAGTCATTCTAGTCTCTGCCTCCATCCTCATATGGCCATCTCCACTCTGTCTTCCTTCTTATAAGGACACTTGGGTTTAGGGCCCACCTGATTAATACAGGACGACTTCATTTAGATATCCTTAACTTATTCACACCTACAGTGACCCTTTTTCCAAATAACATCACATTCATACACACCAAGGTTAAGGATTTGGACGTATTTCTTAGGGGGCCACAATTCAACACCCTGCACTTGGAGAACATGATATCTACCAGGAAAACTTTTGTAGTTAGTAAGTTATCTTTATGAAGTATTAATTCCTAAAAATATTATTAATCAACTCCTTGAAAGAGCAGATTGTCAGTAGTAGGTATGAAACATTGTATACTTTGAAATGATTTCTCTTAGCATTTCTTTATTTGATCTAAAGTAGAATATACAACAATTTGCCCATTGACATCTTTATAATTATTAAGCATTTATAGTTCACATTAATATACAAGTTTGGATTTAAATGTGTGCATAATTTTCAAATATGTAAATTCAATATTATGTATATATATATATTTCTAAATTAGAAACCTAAGTTTAGAGAGTTTGTTCAGGGTCATACTTAAACTATTGGCTAGGTTTATTTATAACATTTTCTCAATGATCTTATAAGAAACACTAGTTTGGGACTCCGGCGTTTGGTAAAGAAGCAATCTCTTATTCTTTTCATCTCATCTATTATATAGAGAATAATAGCATCCTAACTTCACTAGATTTTTTAGGGGATAAAATAAGAAATTTGCATAAAGACAGCTAAGAATTATGTCAAACTTCTTATTCTGGGCATGGTTCTAAATGCTTCACATATATTAACTTACTTGATTCTCACAAAAATCCTTTAAGATAGCACAATTATCATCCTCACTTCTCAAAGGAGGAAACTGAGGCACAGAGAATTTGAATAAATTACTCAAGAGCACATAGTTTGTAAATGTTGGATCCAAATTCATCCCAGGCAATGTGGTTCCAGTATTTATATACTTAACTGTTTATACAACTTTGAAAATTAAAAATAAATACTAGTCATCCTTCCATGTGTTTATTCGCCATTTGTTTATCTTCTCTGGAGAAATGTCTATTAAAGTCCTTTGCCCTTTAAAAAATGTTATTTACATTAAGGTATTAATAATAGCATTAATATTAATCAGGTAATTATTTATCATACTCATAATTCTTCATATATTACAAGGATTTAAGAATGGGAACAGAATGGGATCATTTAGGATGATTAACTGTTTTCTTTTAAATTCCTATGATTTTAGGTTACTGGTTAAGCATTAAGTCTTAGAGTTCTGGATACTATAACTTTGGCACCATTAAAATGCAATGTTTTTCTTCATGCAAATAGATTTGCCTTGCTTTGGTTGTTTAAGTTCTTCTGCAGCTTTGTGCCACCAGATGGCAGTGGTACCTTGAGTTATGAGGTCTAGATAATTAAATAATTCAACTAAAATGATTTGTTGAAGCTGAATGATGATCAAATTTCTATGTAAGATATGGTATGGTACTTAAAAAACATACAATGTCTATTCAAATCTTTTGCCCATTTATTAATTGGATTGCTTGCTCCTTTTACTTTTGAGTTGTATGATCTCTTTATATAAAATGGAAATCAAACCCTTATCAGATATGTAATTTCCAAATATTTTCTCCCGTTGAGTGGACTGCCTTTTCACTTTCTTGACAAAGTCCTTTGAATCACAAACGTGCTTAAGTTTGAGGAGTTCCCATTTATCCATGTTTCTTTCGTTGCTCATGCTTTTCGTGTAAGGTTTAAGAATCCACCACCTGCCACCAGGTCCTACATTATCTTCTAGGAACTTTATGTTTCTGACTTTTATATTTAGGTCTTTGATCCATTTTGAATTAATTTTTGTATAAGGTGTGAGATAGGGGTCCTCTTTCTTTCTGTTGGATATGGATATCCAATTCTCCCAGCACTATTTGTTGAATAGACTGTTCTGCCCCAGCTTGGTGGGTTTGACAGGCTTGTCAGAAATCACTTGACCATAAATGTGAGGGTCTGTTTCTGAACCATCAATTCTGTTCCATTGGTCTATGTGTCTATCTTTATGCCAGTACCATGCTGTTTTTACCACTGTAGCTAGGTAATATGATTTAATGTCTGGAAAGTGATACTCCTCCAACTTTGCTTTTCCTTTTTAAGATGTTGGTTGCTCTTCAGGGCCCCTTATCCTTCCATATAAATTTGATAATTTTGTTTTCCATTGGTTTAAAAAAGGCAGTTGGAATTTTTATCAGGATTGCATTGAATCTGTATATCAATTTGGGTAGAATTGAGATCTTAATGATATTTAATCTTCCAACCCATTAGCATGGAATGTTTTCCCAATTATTTAGGTCTTTTAAAATTTATTTTAACAACGCATTTTAGTTTTCTGAATACAAGTGCTTTACATCCTTGGTTAAGTTTATTCCTAAATATTTGATTCTTTTAGTCTCTATTGTAAATGGAATTTACAATATTAATATTATGCATTACTAGTGTATGGAAACACCACTGATTTTTGTGTCTTGATCTTGTATCCTGACACTCTACTAAAATAGTTTATTAGCACTAGTAGCTTTGTTTTAGATTTTTCAGGACTTTCTAGGTATAGGATCATATCATCTGCAAATAGTGAAAGTTTTACTTCCTTTCTGATTTGGATGCCTTTTATTTCTTTTTCTTGCCTGATTGCTCTAGCTAGAACCTCTAGCACTATATTGAACAAGAGTGGTGACAGTGGGCATCCTTGTCTTGTTCCTGAACTCAATGGGAAAGCTTTCAGTCATTTACCATTGAGTACAATGTCAGCTGTGGATTTTTCATATATGGCCTTTATCATGTTGAGAAAGTTTCCTTTAATTCCTATCTTTTGTAGTATTTTGACCAAGAAAGGATGCTGTATTTTATCATATGACTTTTCTGCATCAATCAATAACATCATGTGATTTTTCTTCTTTGATTTATTGATGTTCTGTATTACACTGATTGATTTTCTTGTGTTGAACCATACTTGCATACCTGGTATAAAACACACTTGAGTAATTCTTTTAATGTGTTGTTGGATTTGATTACCAAGTTTTTTTTTTTTTTTTTTTTTGAGTTTTTTTGCATCCACGTCCATTAGTTTTGGATTTGCAATTTTCTTTTTTCATAGTATCTTTATCTGGCTTTGGTATTAGGGTGATAGGGCCTTCATAGAATGACTTTGGTAGAGTTCCTTCCTGTTCATGTTTTTGGAAGAGCTTGAGTAAAACTAGTATTAAATCTTCTTTGAATGCTTGGTAGAACCTGTGAAACCATCTGGTCCTGAGCTTTCCATTTTGAGTTGTTTGATGACTGTTTCAATCTCTTTATTTGTGATTGGTTTGTTGAGGTCTTCTGTTTCTTCTAGGATCAGCATAGGTTGTTCATATGTTCAAAGGAATTTTTCCATTTTATCTATATGCCTAGTTTGTTGGCATATGGTTGTCCATAGTATCCTCTTATGATGTCTTTTATTTCTGTGGGGTCAGTAGTAATGTCCCTGTTTTCATTTTTTATTTTATTTATTTGCATCTTCTCTCTATTTTTCTAGCTAAGGGTTTGTCAATTTTGTTAATCTCGAAGAAACAACTTTTGGTTTTGTTAATTCTCTCTATTGTTTTTTTCTTTGTTTGTTTCTCAATTTCATTTATTTCTGCTCTGATCTTTGTTATTTCATTCCTTTTATTTGCTTTGGGAATAGTTTGCTGGTCTTTTTCTAGTTCTTCCAGCTTTTTAGGTCATTGATTTTAGCTTTTTCTTCTTTTTTAATGTAAACATTGAGGGGTATAAATTTCCCTCTCAGAACTGCCTTCACTGCATCCCATAGGTTCTGATATGTAGTATTCTCATTTTCATTTGTCTCCAGATTTTTATTGATTTCTCTCACATATTCATCTTTGAGCTACTGATTATTTAAGACTGTATTGTTTGATCTCCATATATTAGTGAATTTTCCTTTTTTCAGCCTTTTGTTGATTTCCACCTTTATTCAATTATGATCATAGAAAGTGCTTTTTATAATTTTGATCTTGGTGAATTTATTGAGATCTGCTTTGTGACCCAAGATATGGTCTATCCCAGAGAAAGATGCATGATAATTTGAGAAGAATGTATATCCTGCTGTTTTGGGGTGCAATGTTCTGTATATGTCTATTAGGTTTAGTCCATTTATCATATTATTCAAGTTCTCTCTTTCTTTATTGATCCTCTGCCCAGATGTTCTAGCCAATGCTGAGAGTGGTGTATTGAAGTCTCCAACCATTAATGTAGAGATATCGATTTCTCCTTTCAGTTTTGTCCGCATATGCCTCATGTACTTGGGGGCATCCTAGTTAGGTGCATATACATTTATGATTGTTATTTTTTCCTGGTGAATTGCCCCTTTTATTAATATATAATGTCCTTCCTTGCCTTTAATAACAGTTTTGCTTTTAAAGTCTATTTCATCCAATATAAGTATAGCTACTCCAGCTTTTTTTGGTTCCTGCATGTGTGAAATATCTTTTTCTGGCCTTTCACTTTCAATCTACTGGTATCCTGGTGTCTGAGGTGAGTCTCTTGTAGACAGCACATAGATGGCTCATATTTGCTTATCCATTCTGCCAGTATGTGTCTCTTGATTGGGGAGTGTGGCAGTTTGATATAGTTATGAATTCCAAAAATAGATATGGATTATGTTTGTAAACTGGTCTGTTCCTCTGGGCATGATTAAATTATGATTAAGGTTTTGATTGGGCCATGTCAGTAGGGCATTGAGTCCCCGCCCCTTGGTGGGTGGGGACTCAGAGATAAAAGACATGGCAAAGGACAGAGTTGGAGTTCTGATGCCGAGTTTTAATGCTGGAGCTCAGGGAAGTAAGCACACAGAGGAGCTTGGTCATGAGGAAGGAGAAAAGGCTCTGGGAAAAGAGATGAGCCGTTGGCTTGATAGTCTACAGCTGGCCTTGTGGAGTGAAGCAAGCCTGAGCCCAGAGAGAGGCAAGCCTCAGGAAGAGAGGAACCCAGGAAGCCTGAGCCCTGGCGGACATTGGCAGCCATCTTGCTCCAACACATGGCAACAAACTTTCATGAGGGAAGTAACTTATGCTTTGTGGCCTGGTAGCTGTAAGCTTCTACCCCAAATAAATGCCCTTTTGTAAGTGCCAACAGATTTCTGGTAATTTGCATCAGCACCCCTTTGGCTGACTAATGTAGGGAGTTTGATCCATTAACATTCAATGTTATTACTCTAAATGCAGTTCTTATTTCACCCATTTTGACCTTTGGGCTTTATCTCTCATATTTTATTTTCATCACTCTTTTGACACTTTTAGTTACTTTTAGTGATATAATCTTTATTTCTAGACTTTCTTCCAAACCTCTCTCTCCTGTCTTTTCTTTTCAGGCTGTAGCAATCCCTTTAGTATTTCCTGCAAAAAGCCAGTCTCTTGGTTACAAACCCTTTCAGTTTCTCTTTATCTGTGAATATTCTAAACTTGCCCTCATTTCTGAAAGACAATCTTGCTAGATATAAGGTTCTTGGCTTGCAGTTTTTCTCTTGCAGCACCTTAAATATATCATACCACTGCCTTCTTGCCTCCATAGTTTCTGGTGAGAAATTGGCACTTAATCTTACAGTCTTACTGTATGTTATCTTTGGCATTTGACATTCTGATTAGTATGTGTCTCAGAGTTTTTCTATTCATATTTATTCAATTGGGATTATGTTATGCTTCTTTGATATGGATAGCTATGTCCTACAATGGGGTTGGGAAATTTTCTACCATTATTTCTTCAAATATACCTTCTGCCCCTTTTCAATTCTCTTCTCCTTCTGGAACACCCATTACACATATGTTTGCATGTCTCTTGCTGTTATTTAGTTCCCTGAGATCCTGTTCAAATTTTTCCTTTCTTTTCTTCATCTGTTCTTTTGTATGTTTGCTTTCAGAGGCCATGTCTTCAAGCTCACCAATCCTTTCTTCTGTCTCCTTAAATCTGCTGTTATATGCCTCCAGTGTATTTTTTATTTCACATATTGTGCCCTTCATTCCTATATGATCTGCTATTTTCATATGTATGCTTTCAAATTCTTTGTGAGCACCCAGTTTCTTCTTAATATCCTTAATCTCATTATCCATCTCATTGAATTTATTAAGGAGATTTGTTTGAACATATATAATTAATTGTCTCAACTCCTTTGTCATCTGGAGGCTTATCTTGTTCCTTTGACTGGGGCATATCTTCCTGTTTCTTGGTATGGATTGTAATTTTTTGTTGGTGTCTTAGTATCTGGATTACTAGATGTATTATTCTGGGTGCAGTTTCTCTCTTTAGGTATTTCTTGCCTTTTCTCCCTTACTGGTTGTGTAGCAGTAGCCAAGGATGTAATTCATATGGTAAGCTGTGAAGGCTGAAGCTGCCGTATTGCCCCAGGAACCAATGAAGTTTCTCCCACCTTTCTCCTCTGCCAGGGGTAGGGACAGAGCTGCAGCCTTCTGTGATAATCCAAGTCATGTAGGCCAACACCATTGTAGTTGCCCGGAGAGACTGATAAAGTTTCATACTCCTTCTTCCCATCTGGGGTGAGGATAGAGCTACAGGTGTGGGCAGCAATCTATGCCATGTGGGTCAAAAATGACTGCAGTTGCCCAGGTAGACTAACATAGCACTGGCCTCTGTCCTCCCCTGTCAGGGGTGGGGATGGACCCTCAGGAGTGCCCACAAACCTAATCCATTTGGGCTGAATATGCCTGCAGTTGCCCTGAGAGGCTGAGGGAGTACTGTCCATTCTGCCCTTGAGGGGTTGGGGATGGATCCACAGGCACCCAACAGTTCAATCCCTGTAGGCCAAAAGTAACTGTTGTTACCTAGAGAGGCTGAGGAAACACCAGCCCCCTCCTATCCTATTTGGGGGTGGGGCTGGATCCACAGGTGCCCAACAATCCAGTCCAGGCTGAGAGGGCCTGCCTTTGCCCAGAAAGGCTGAGGAAACACAGCTCTTCTCCTTCCTACTTGGGGGCAGAGATGGAGCTACAGGTGTCTAACTATTCAGTCTGTGTGGGCCAAAAGTATCTGAAGTTACCCAGAGAGGCTGGGGAAACAGTGCCCCTCTGTCCTATCAGGGTTGGGGGTGGAGCCACAGGAGCCCAATGGCCAAGTTTGTGCAGGCCAAAAGTTTCTGCATTTGCCCTAAAGAGGCTGAGGAAACATCAGCCCCCTCCTATCCTAGAGGAGTGGGGGAGCGGAGGTGTAGATGGAATTGAAGGCACTCAACAAACCAGTTAGTGTGGGCTGAAAGTGCCTGGAGTTGCCCAGAGAGGCTGCGGGAACACAGCTCCCCTCCTATCTTATTGGGGGGTGGGGATGGAGCTACAGGTGTCCGAGTATCCAGTCTGTTCAGACTGAAAACACCTGCAGTTGCCCAGAGAGGCTGAAGAAACACCAGCCCCCTCCTATCCTATGGGGGTGGAGCGGTGGAAATGGAATTGAAGGCACACAACAAACCAGTTCTTCCAGGCCAAAAGTGCCTGCAGTTTTTCAGAGAGGCCAAGGAACCCAGCTCCTCTCCAATCCTATTGGGATGTGGGAATGAAGCCCCAGGTTTCCGACTATTCAGACTGTGCCAGGCTTAAGCACCTGTGGTTGCCCAGAGAGGCTGGTGCAGTTCCCCCCAGCTTCTTCCCTGCAAGAGGTGGTGTTGGAGCCTAAGCTAGGGCTGCAGTCTGATCTGGGTGGAAAGAAGCTGGTCCCTACTGTCACTGTGATTTTTCAATCAGCCCGCTTCCCCTTATGCTGGGGGCTGAGTTAAAATGGTGGCAAGCAGCCTCTTTCTGACTTGGACAGGTTCAAACTTCAGCTGTCCTTAGGTTTATACTTTAGCCAGTCGAATTTACTAAACAGTAGTTGAAGTCAGTACCCGACTGTGTCTTCCTCCCTCATTTTTGGGAAATGGAGCTTCCAACTCCTGCCATGGAATAGCTTCTGAGGCGGCTTGCCCTGCCATTTGATGATTGGCACCGGCCTCCGTGGTATGGAGCACTCTACTCATGCAACTTCACTGCAGATGGGTAGTCTCCTCCTTTCGTTCTTTCAAGGATTTTTCAGGATGCTTTTCTGGTACCCCGGGCACTCCAAACAGTTGCTTTAGATAGTTCTGTTTAGATTACTAACTGCCCCGTAGGATGAGCTGACACTTGAAATGCCTCATTCAGCTGTCATCTTGCCTCGCCCCCCAAGTTGTGAAGACTTTGAAAGTGAAATTCATTTGTCATTCGCAAAAAAAATTGCTTCATCCTCCCAAATCTCTAGCCTTGTTTGTGTCTTCATTTTCTGTTATGATGTTGTATTTCAATTTTGCTTTGTAACACTTTGATAGGGAGTGCTAACTACATTTCAGGTTTTTAAGATTTCTAATGTAAATTAAGATGAAATTAAGAAAATGATAGCAGAGCAAGGAATGAAATGTATTTCTGAAATGGACCTGAAATTTTATTGTACTCTTCTGTAATTGAATAATTAGAGTTGCTGAGTCAATGCACTTGGGGGTGTGTGCTGCATTTGACAGATTCCTCAATCCCAACTTCAAAACCTGAGCTTTTAGATTTTTAAATAAGGAAATGGATGAAATTAAAGGCCAGATGTATAAGGTTATGCAATTATATTTAAATATATATCCTAATAATAACCAAGACTTTTAACATTTTTCAAACCAGAGAGTTTGTTTTTAGAAACAAGAACCAAACTTTTTCCTATTCTGTGTGCCTCTTCCTTTTCCCTTAACTTCTCTTTCCTTTCATTCTTGAGCATCTTTCCTGAACTATGTAGTCCTAAAGCCTTTGGGAAGGGCCGAGCAGAGTAGGGGTCTGTGCTGAGAAGGGATTGCAAGAGCAAGAATGAAGTGGCGGGTCAGAGACCGGGGAAGGACAATGACTTCTGGCTTGGAGGGCTTCCTGGTGCACCGTATGGGAGCTCAGAGCCCGGGCGAAGAGAAGAGGGACTCAGGCGAGGTGGTGGCTCAGTGAGGGGGTCAGAGCCAGAGAAGGCAGTGGAGGGCAGCCTTGCAGAGAAGGAGTCTGATGTGGAGAGTCAGGGTCCCAGAAAGTAAGAAAGGAATCCATGTGGTTTGATGGCAAGCATGGGGTACTGAAGTCCGAGCGGGGTGAGAAGGGCCACACAGGAGGGAGCCCAGTGTGGAGTGCCAGAGCCCCAGCAGGATGAGGAAAGCAGGAGCATGGCGGGTGGGAGAAAGCCCTGTGTGCGGAGTCAGGGCTTGAGAAGCACATTTGGGCTCGGCCCTGAGCAGGCGCTGCCCAGGGAGGGTGGCAACAGCAAATGGGTCTCAGCCTATTTGGATGTAAAACCATGGACTAAATGTACTAAAAATCAAATCTGCACACTGGAATCATATAGCCGCTTTTTATAATTATGATACAAAGTCATCCTACTTGTGCTGTTAATAACTGTTTTCAGTTCATTGGATTTTATGAAGCTCCATCATTTTACAGTTCTGGCAACCCAGGATATATCAATGAGGAGACAAGGAAGGGATATCCTTGGAATCGCTCCCATGGACTCCTTGGCTTCTTACAGAAACACTGGCCCCCACATTCCACCAGCAGAGCCTGGAACATACTCATTAGGTCTCAGCATGTCTAGAAATTCTGTATGCTGCTTCCTCCTGTATGCCCTTCCTGCCAAGTGAGATACAGATAAGAGCACGTATCAGAATGCACTAAACTTAACCTTTAAATGAGTGCTCAATCTATTCAGGCTCTGGGAATCCCCTCCATCCCAATGCATTTCTGCACCTCAAATATAAAACCCCAAATATATAAAAGTGGTTTCGGATCTAATTTCATCTCTCATCCAATACACGGTATATCAACTTCTGTCTCATTAAACTCCCCAGGAGAGTTTAAGCTTCTGATTAGCTATCTCTATGACAGAAAACTCATTACTCCCCCAGGTTTCCCATCATATTTTCAGTTAGTTAGAGGGATGACTTTTGCCTTGGGAAAAAAACTGCCTCCTTATATCTTTGACCCATTGGAACTCATTCTATCCCTCAGGATCAAAAGGAGTTGTGTGTGACCCATCTCTCCCCTGGTAGCCATTTGGATATTTAAAGCAGCACTCCATGTCCTCCTCATTCATCTCTTCTCCACAATAAACAGGCCCAGTTCTTTCACTTCATTTGATGAAATGATTTTCTGAAACATGTTCTCTCATCTACTTGATTGTAATTTGCCTTCACATGTTTCCATTTTTCAATGTTCCTCTTGACCCGAGTGTTCAGAACTGAACACAATACCCCCAAAATTTTACCTCCACAATTTTGATATTGATGTAAGTAATTTATTTCCATGTATAAATATAAACTCCGCACTATCTTTAAAATTTTTTCTGTAAATAAAAAAATAAAAGTTTAATTAAAAATTGTGGAAATGGGTTTTAAATAAAAAAATCTTACTACTGAAATATTTAATTCAACATACTACATGTACACACTCATATACATAAGTACACTTTTCATTTATTTTAGAAAAAGTCAGAAGTTCTATCAAAACTTACTGTGCAAATATAGGCAAGTCACTTAATTTCAGAAGATCATTTTCCTTAAACAGAAAATGATAGATTTGGAATAGATGGTCTCTAAAGCTTGTAATATTATTGTAATTCAAAAGACAGTACTTCTTTTACACATTGTTTTCAGTAGAATTTTGTAGTTATACCAGAGAAATCCAGAAACTAGTAACTTAGTTGAACTTCAACAAACTTTTCTGACTGTTTCTGTAATATTTCACAAGATGGTGCTATATTACTACAAGAAAATATTCACATCTCCAATATCACAAAGTTTGGCCTTAGGTAATCACCCCTATATTTCATCTGTTAAGTTGAATTTATTTTTCCTAAAACTGTTGGAGAAAAAAAATGAAGTTAATCAATTTAATTAAAAAAGAAACTAATTTATACTAAAATCCATTATTTTAATCAAGGATTGGCCAAAGGGCCAGATAGTAAATATTAGGATTTGCAGGCCACATGGTGGTCTCCATTGTGACTACTCAATTCTACCGTTGTAGTGAGAAAGCAACCATAGAAAATGCATAACAAGTGGTTGTGTTTGTGTGCCAGTAAAACCTTATTTATTAAAACAGGTGACTGGCTGATGGGTTGTAGTTTGCTGACCTCTGATTTAAATCACAGATGAAACTGAGCCACTATATTATCAGTGATCTTGTTTCCTGAGCCAAAAATTGGTATTTATGTGAGATGGATAGCTTCCAGGGGGCCCCTCCATGATTCCTGCCTGCTGATGTTTGCATCTTCCTATTTTTCCTTCCCCTTGAGTGTGGGCAGGACCTTTTATCCAATAGAATATGGCAAAGCTGAAGGAATGTCACTTCTGTGATTATATTTTTTTATATATGAGACTTTCTTGCTATCAGACTTGCTTTGGAGACTCTCCTTGCTGACTTGATGAAGTAAGTGGCCATTTTGGGCAAGCCTCAGAAAGGAGCTGAGGACCAGCTTCAGTCTACAGCTAGGAAGAAACTGAAGCCCTAAGGCCTACAACCACAAGGAAAGTAATTCTGCCAACAGCTTGAGTAGTGTGGAATTGGACCTTTCCCCAGTTGAGCTTCCAGATGAAATCCCAGCCCTGGCTGCCAACCTTATAGAAGACATAGCTAAGCCATGCCTGGATTCATGACCCATAAAACTGTGGGATAAGTAATAAGCTAGTATTTATTACATGACAGTAGAAAATGAATATAGCATTGTTTCATAAGTATAGATATACATGTATGGATATATGAATATGTGTGCATATGTATATATGTATATACTTGTCCATACACACATATACACACATAACATATGTATTGTATAGACCAAAGAATATAATATTCCCATGATACTAATGGAAAGTCCAGAACACTATAGCTATAAAATTCTTATTTGTATAATTTGTGTGTTAATTTTTTACATTATGTAATTATATGGTTGTTCTTTCCTCCCTATAATTGAAAAGTAATGGAAAACACTTGCTTATCTGTGAGATCTACTTCAACTGTGACTTGTCCATAGTAAAATTTTACTCTAATTGACTTTCCATCAATTGAAATATTATTAATTTTAATAACTCCACTACATCTAATATATTAGGATCTCTGATATCTATAAAGATTCTCTCAAAGCACTAATGGGTTGTAATATAAATTTTGAAATGCAAAATAAAAGTTTCATATGTTTAATATAATAAGCACACTTCAATTTTTGGAAATTATATGGAAGTACTAATATATGCACATTATGTAGGGCAATTAACTGGAATTTTTCATTAACTACAACATCCTCATTCTCTATCATGCTAGACAAGAGTTTACTCTGCCTGAAGGCCAATATATAACTTTTTAAGTTATCATACAATTAAATGCATTAATCAATAATTATCAAGGAGTATAGATGATCATCCCTAAATTATTTTCTAATATTTTACTAGTGGTTATTACTTCTCCCTTTTCAAATATTTTAGAGCTTCCATTAATCTGAAAAATTGCCCATTTCCATTTTATTTCCTCTCTCCACACTCTTAATATAGAACTATATCAAATAAAAAGTGATGCAATGAAAGTAAATGCCAACTGTAAAAAAAAGGAAAAAAGAGAGAGAGAAATAATACTCTCATCAAAATAAGAACTTACTTCATAGTAATTTTTGAGTAAGGATGTTTATATTTGGACCAGATATCTAAACCATAAGAAACAACATGATCATTCATTCGTTGTTGAGATATAATTCAGATGCCATAAATTCACCCTTTTAAAGTGTGCAATTCACTAATTTTTAGTATATTCACAAAGTTGTGCAATTGTCACAACTAATTCCAGAATATTTTCATCACCAAAAGAAACTCAGTACCCTTTAGCAGTCATTCCTTGTAGTCAATTAAAATAACATAGGGGCTGTATTAGTCTGTCAAAGGGGTGCCAATGCAAAGTACCAGAAATCTGTTGGCTTTTATAATGGGGATTTATTTGGGGGTAAAAGCTTACAGTTCCAAAGCCAAATCAAGTCATCAACAGAGAGGTTTTCTCACAAAGTCAACAACTATTGATCCAGGTGTCTTGCCATGTGGTGAAGCAAGATGGCCGCCAATCTGCAAGGTTTCAGCCTTCCCCTGTGGGCGTCCTCTCTCAGGCTCAGCTGCTCTGCTTTCTTCCCAATTTCAGCTGCAAGGTGGCATATGGCTTGTATTTCAGCTTCCTATATCAGTCTTGGCTCTCCAGTGCGACTCTCAAATTCAGCTGTAAGTTATCAGGCAAATAGCTTATCTCTCCCTGGGGCCCCAGTTATTTGAGGCTTCTTTCTGTCACATGGCAGGATCAAAAATAACAGAGCTCTCCCTTCTTGTGTCTGTCTGAGTGAGTGTCTGTTTATATCAGACCCAGCAAGGGAGCGGGGACTCAACCTGAGTTGAATCAAAAGCTGTAAATCAATCTTAACAGGTAATCTAATCAAAGGCACCTCAAATGAATTTAATGCAACCAAAGGGTATCACACCCAGAAGAATAAATTAGTTTCCAAGCATAATATTCCTCTTTTTGGGAGTCATGAAATAATCTCAAACTGCCACAGGGGCTTTGAAATATAGTAGTACCTCAGAATCTTAGACTCTGTCATTAGGTACCTCAGTGACTACCCCAATACTGCTTGTACAAGATAAACATTTCTCCCTCTCTTCCCCTTATCCTACCCAAGTTCATGTCCCCATGATAGTTAAATACAAATTTTTCACTCCAACTTTTGCTTGTCCAACCACTACCACTCCACCCATGGAACATTAGGCATAGTACCCATGTCCATGGTAACCTTTGACCCCACCTGCTTGGTTGAGGTACACTTCTGACATGTTTCTCTGTGTGGTCCTTCGAGATATAACACCTCTCTCTTTCTAGGACTTGTGAGTATTCATAAAATTGTCTTTCATGAAACTGTGGTGTTACTTATCTTTCCTGCACTGACTATCCACATAAAGATCCTTACAACTCACTCCTATTCCCCAATCACTGCTAGGTCCTGGCAACCACTAATCTACTTTCTATGTCTATAGATTTTCCTTTTCTGGGCCTTTCATATAAGTGGAATCATACAATATATGGTTTTTGTGTGTGTGATGTCTTTCACTTAGCACAATGTTTACACAGTTCATCCATGTTGTAGCATGTATTAGTAATTCATTTCTTTTCATGCCTGAATAATATATTATATGGATATTTGGTTTATGCATTCATCAATTGATAGACATTTGTGTTGTTTTCACTTCTTTGCTATTCTGAATAATGTTGTCATACACATTCTTGTGTGGGTTTTTAAGTGGACATATCTTTCAGTTCTCTTGGGTATAAACCAAGAGTAGAATTGCTTAGCTATATAAAACTCTATGTTAAATATTTTTAGAAAATGCCAAACTGTTTTCCACAGTGGTGTCACAATTTTTTATCCCCACAAGCAATGAATGAGCATTCCAATTTCCCCACATCAGTGTCAACACTTGATATGATCACTCTTTTTAATTATAGCCATCCTAACAGGTGTGAAGTGGTATCTCATTATGGTTTTGATCCACATTTCTCAAATGATTAATGATCTTGAGCATCTTTTCACATACTTAAAACCATTTGTATATCTTCCTTGGAGAAATGTCTATTCTTTTGCCCATTTTTTCATTGGGTTGTTCATCTTTTTGTCATTGAGTTATAGAAGTTTTTTGTATATTCTGGGTATTAAACCCTTATCAGATATAAGGTTTCCAAATATTTTCTCCTATTCTGTAGATCATCTTTTTGCTTCTTGATAATGTCATCTTTTCACTTTTTTGATATGCAAAAGTTTTAAATTTTGATGAGATCTTGTTTATTTTTTTGTTACTCTTGTTTTTGGTATAAAGTCTAAGAAACCATTACCTAACATGTCTTGAAGATGTTCCCCTCTATTTTCTTCTAGGAGTTTTATAGTTTTAATTTTTATATTTAGGTCTTTGATCAACTTTGAGTTAATTTTTGAACATGGTGTGAGGTAGGGATCCACTTTCAGTCTTTTGCATATACATATCCAGTTTTCCCAGCACCATTTGTTGGAGAGCCTATTGTTTCCTCGTGGAGTAGACTTATCATCCTTGTCAAAAGTCAATTGGCAGGGAGTAGATGTAGCTGAAGTGTTTGAGTGCCTGCTTCCCATGTATGAAGTCCTGAGTTCAATCCCTGGTACCTCCTAAAAACGAAAACAAAAACAAAAACAAAAACAAAACAAACAAATGAAAAAACCAACTTTCATTGGGAAGCAGATATAGCTCAGTAGTTGAGCGCCTGCTTCCCATGTATGAGGTTCTGAGTTCAATCCCCAGTACCTCCTAAAAAAAAAAAAAATCAATTGGCAATAGCTGTGAGGTTTTATTTTTGAACTCTCAATTCTATTCCTATTTGACTATATGACTGTCCCTGTGTCAGTACCATGTTGTTTTGATTACCATTGTAATAAGTTTTGAAATCAGAAACCGTGAGTTCTCCAACTTTGTTCTTACTCTTCCAAGTTAAGTTGATGATTTACTTTTCCATTTCTGCAAAGTAGGCTGTTGGAATTTTGATTAATATTGTGTTGAATCTGTAAATCACTTGATAGACAAATATTTAACAATATTTAGTCTTCGAAACCATAATATGGAATGTCCTTCCATATACTTAGGTCTTCTTTGATATCTTTTAGCTGTGTTTTGTAATTTTCTGTATAAAAATCCTTTATATCCTTGGTTAAATTTTATTTTTAGATATTTGATTCTTTTAGTTGCTATTGTAAAATGGATTTTTTTCTTGATTTCCTCCTCAGATTGTTCATTACTAGTCTAGAAACACCACTGAATTTTGCATGTTGATCTTGTACCATGCCATTTTGCTGAATACACTTATTAGCTCTAGGAGCTTTGTTGTGGATTTTTCAGGATTTTCTGTATCTAGGATCATGTTATCTACATATAGATAAAGTTTTACTTCTTCCTTTCCAATTTTGATGCCTTGTTTTTCTTGTATAATTGCTCTGTCTAACCCTTCCAGTACAGTTTGAATAATAATGGTGACATTAGCCAAGCATGTCTAGTTCCTGATCTTAGTGAGAAAGCGTTTAGGCTTTCACCATTGACTATGATGTTAGTTATGGGTTTTTCCACATATGCCTGTCTTAGTTTGCCACAGGGCTGCCGATGAAAAGTACCAGAAATGGGTTGGCTTTTATAAAAGGTATTTACTTGAGGTAAAATCTTACGGTTCTGAGGCTGTGAAATGTCCAAATCAAGGCACCATTAGAGATGCTTTCTCAACAAAGCCAGCTACTACTGATTCTGGGGTCCTGCCACTGGGCAAAGATGGTCATTGATCTCTGCTGAGGTCTCTGCATTCCCCCTCTATAATCTACCATCTCCCGGAGCTCAGCTGTGGGCAACCAGGCATAGGACTTGTCTCTTACCAGGCCTCCTTTCTTCTCAGCTGCTCCACTTTCTTCCCGACCTCAGTTGTGAGTTGACCAGACATATGGCTTGTCTCTTCAGCCCAAACTTTTGAAGGCCTCTTTCCATGCCTCTGTGCTCTGCTGGTTCCAGACTCCGGGACCTCTCTCAGCCCTTGGGGCTCCTCTCTTACACATGGCAGGGTCAATATGGTGGAGCTCCCTTTTCCTGTGTGTCTCTCTGTGTCTCTGTTTATATCAGCTCCAGTAAGAGGGCAGAGACTCAACCTGAGGCATGCTTCACTGATCTAGCCAATCAAAAGGGACTCCCACCCACAGCACTCACTCTCTCTTTTTGGAATTCATGAAAGAACTTCCAACTCTCACAATGCCTTTTATCATGTTGAGAAAGTATCCTTCTATTCCTAGTTTTCTCAGAATTTTTATCAAGCTGTGCTGGATTTTTCCAAATGCCTTTTCTGCATCAATTGAGATGATCGTGTTGTACTTTTTCGCTTTATTCTCTTAGTGTAGTTTATTACTTTGGTTGCTTTTCTTATTCTGAGCCACCCTTTGCATTCCTGGGACAAATTCCACTTGATCATGGTGTGCAACCCTTTTAATGTGCTGCTGGATTCAATTTTCTAGTATTTTGTTGAGGATTTTTGCATCTATATTCATAAGAGATATTGGTTTGTAATTTTTTTGTAATATTTTTATCTGGCTTTGGTATTAGGGTAGTGTTGGCCTCAGAGAGTGAATTAGGAAGTATTCTTTCCTCTTCAATTTTTTGGAAGATTTTGAGTAGGATTGGTGTTAATAACCAAACTTTAATTACATAAATGGTACTAAAGTGTTTATCTACCTGGTTCCCAAAATTATTTGAGTTCTTTTTTTTATGTATGTTATGAAAACCAAGTTATCCCCTTTGAGAAGGTGATTTACTTGAAAATGAATGTGCCTAATTATAAATTGAGTAATGTTATCAATACAACATGAAAATAAAGCTCAAGCCAGGTAAAAATGTGATACCTGAAAATAACAGCAAAATATTTCAATAAAGATAAAATATAGTGAATGTACATAGAACTGGATACAATGTTTAATGGGCTTAACTCAATAAACATAATTGTAGAACTTAATTGAAAGTCTCAACTCAAGGACATTGATATTAAAATGTTTTAGTTTTATGTTTCCCATTATAAATTGAATATATTTTTAGTATACATAACTGGAAAATATAGAAAATATAGAAAACTGTTTTTCCTTTATTTCCATTAATACAAATTCTTCTAGTGCTTTTTTGTTCTTCATTTAATGTAATATTGATCAGTGACATATATCCCCTCTTTCCCAATGTTTTTGAAAATATCTTAAATATATGACAAAGTACTCCCCCATATTATGTCAGAACATTATATGGTTTTATTAACAGAAAAGACTACTTGATTCATTTTTTAAATAATGTAGGCTGCATATTGACATTTTCTGGGCCATCTTTAGTCTGAAACATGCTCATTTAACCTACATCTTCTTTGAAGTGGCATATGAGACCTTAAAGTATACTCCTTCCTTTGTTCATCCTGCAAGCTTTGAAGGGGCCTATATCTTTTAATTTTTTTCCAGTTCCTCTTGAGTTTAATATGATCTCTTCTGTGTTCTAGTCTCTGCTCACTCTATGCCATTGGCTTAGATCATCAAGTTGGTGTTGCCTATCATTCAGAGCTATCCATATCACCTAAGGTTTTCTGAAACTTAAAGAATTTTAAAAACTGGTTTATCTTTGCTGTAAAAAGAAAAAGAAATTGGATATATATATATTTGCTTTTATTTATCTTTACCAGATGGATGCTTTCTGTTGTCATGGACCTTCTAATTACTTCTCTTTCACATGTCTCTTCTACATTAATGTTAGAATTAGAAAAAGAGGAAAACATCATTTGTAGTTTCTCTACTCAGGGATAACTGCTGTTTATTTTTTGATGTAGTCCTTTCCAGGAATTTTCCTATGTACAGAATTTTGTTAGATTGTTTTACTTAGGATCATTCCATAAATTCAGTGTTGTTTCTTGAAATGTAGGTGTTTTTATTAAAATTACTTGGTCTTATACACACTTATGTTAGTTTTATAGAAGTATGACTCAAGAAGTGTTTTAATTTCCTTGGCTATTTAAGCAAATGCATTGCATGGCATTTGCTTAAACAAATGGGAATTTATTGGCTTACAATTTTGAAGCTAGGAGAGGTCCAAATCAAGGCATTATCAAGGTGATGCTTTCTTCCTGAAGACTGGTGTTCTGGGACTGACTGCCAGTGATCTTTGGTCCTGGGCTCCTCTGTCACATATCAATGCACATGGCAGCCTCTTCTGACCTCTCCCTTCTCTTCCGGTTTCTGTAGACTTTCAGCTTCTTCCTCCCCCTGGCTTTCTTTGCATCTGTCTGAATTTCACTCTGCTTATAAAGGACTCCAATGATAGGATTAAGACTCATCCTGATTGAGTTGGGTCACAGCTTTACTGAAGTAACCTCATCAAAAGTTTCTACTTACAATGGGTTCACACCCACAGGAATGGTCTAAGAACAGGTTTTTCTGGGGTACATATCTCCGAACTACCACAAGAAACATCAGGTTACTTAGGATAGTAGTTATAAACAGAACTCTTTTTCTCTGTACCTGCAACTGTACTATCAGTTAGCTTGTAAATGCCCCATTTCCTTATTGTCAGTCATGATCAGTAGCAATGTTTATGAGTGGCTAAGGTAGCACTAGCCAAGGTATAAATATCTGAATCATTTTTTGTGGTTTATTAGTATAGGCTCAATCACGAAAACAGAATTACTCTAGTTCTTTCAAGTACAAAGGGATTTAAAAAGAATTGCATTTTTACTATGACTGGAAAGGTTAAATGAGTGAAAGTTGTTGGTGAGGTTAAATTGCTGAAGGTTGGTGAAGGTTGGTGAAATGGGCATTGTAATGACTGTTTGGAAATGGTAAGATAAGAGAACTGAAGAATCCCAGTTCAGTTTACATAAAATCAACAGATAAGAGAACTTCCAAAATGAGGAAATAGGCAAAAGGGAGTGTGATGGTTAATTTTATGTCAATTTGCTAGGTTGTGGTATTCAGTTGTTTTGTCTGAACACTGATCTAGTTGTTACTGCAGTGGTATTTTGTAGAAGGGATTAGCATCTACACTCAGTTGACCTTAAATAAAGGACATTACCTTCCAGAATGTGGGTGGAGTTCATCTAATCAGTTGAAGGCCATAAGAATGAGAACCAAGGGTTCCAGAAATCAGAAGGAATTCTGCCTCAAGACTACACACTCCACTCTTGCCTGAGTTTCCTGCCCAAAGAGTTTGGATGCAAGAACTCAATATCACTCTTACAGGAATTTCTAGACTCTGGCCTGCCCTACAAATTTGGACTTGCTAGACCCCACAATTGCTTATAATAAATCTCTATCTATCTATCTATCTATCTATCTATCTTTCATCTTTCATCTATCTATCTACCATCTATCTAAATCTATCTATTCATCCATCTATCTGTCTCCGTCCTTTTGGTTCTGTTTCTCTAGAGAACTCTGACTGAAAAAGTAAGTAATTGAGGAATGATTAAGTGAAAAGTTTGCCATGACTGAGCACTTCAGCATTCACTCCTCTCCCCTCTTATATATTGGTTCTTTGTTCTTTATCACTTGTGCATGAACACTCATATCTCTACCCTAATGTTTCCTTTAAGTTATGAGGCTATTTCCTACTGCTTTGAAGCCACAGCTGCTGCTTAATCCAATTGTGACTAAGTCCTCCATGACTTTTTTTTCAGTCTTCCTGTCTATATGCCTTTGTCCTTGCTCCTTTCTGGGTCCCTCCCTCCCTTCCTCTCCTCCTCCCTCTGCTTCCCTGTGCGCGTGCGCACACACACACACACACAGCTTTGTTGAAAGCACCTTAGTGGCTTCTGGTGAACTACAGCAATTTTAATCCAGCCCCACTTTGGTTTCTGCAAATGCCAGGGTCTAGATTGAAGTAGTCCAGTCCCCCATAACCAACATTAAAATTGTTTCAGTTGCTTAGTGGGAAACAAAAGTGCCCAATTTGTTTTGAAGTGAAAATGAAGCCTAAAACTGTAACTGAAAGTTTAAGAATTAACAAATAATTATGGTTACAAAATCATTATATAGATGCCTTTAAATTATAAAATAGCAAAAGTTTAATTTTGAAATTGCTGAAACTGGCTGGATTTAGCCTAGACCTGCTATTGTGATAGTTATCCTAAACTAAACTTACCTTTGTTTATGGTTATTTCAAGACTAGTCTCACCCTGTGTATACTGTATACTTACTATTGTGGTAGTTATTCTATTCTGAACTTATGTTTGTTTATGGTCATTTTAGAACTAGGATCACCCTTGTCTATACTTGCCCTTGTGATGGTAACCACTCTACTCTCCCGTTTGAATCCATAAAAACTACTGCTCACCGTGGTTCAGGGAAGGCACATTTGAGATACCCCCGTCTCCTGTCCTTCTACCGGCATTAATAAACCTGCTTTCTCTCATGACCATCCCAGTGTAGACTTCAATTCATCTGTTCCATATAAGAACCCAGAGACCTTCTGTGGGATTTCCTTCACTGAGAATTTTCTGAAGGAATGAAGAGTGAAGACAGATCTTGTCCACTTAACTATGAATTTATTATTGAAGAAATTGGGATGAATTTGACTTGGAAGGACTGCAAATAAGACATAGATGCTTATTTTGAGAGCTGAATTACTCTAGCTCATTCAAGTACAAAGGGAACTGGCTGAGGAATTTTTTCCATTTTTTTAGACATAATTGGAAAAGTAGCAATGTTAAATTAAGGAAGATAAAAGAATGAGCTATTAAAATTCCTTTTACATCTTTGGCATGACAACTTGAGTAGGTGTTATCTAATTTGTAATCTAATGTTATTTCCAGAAAAACAATGTGGCTGCTTTTTTCTTGAAGAATTTCAAATAAAATTGTCTTTAAAAATAATCTGTTCTTTGTGGTTTCTGAAATTCCATCTTATACCTTTATGAGTTTTTGCACAATCATAAATCTTTTGAAGTGGCAAGTAAAAACATTGTATAATCACTGATTTATAAAAAAACTATGCTCTGATGCATTATCATAATATTCTTATCCAAGCTTCTGATTATCATTAATATACTGCTTTTCCTCTTTAAGCTGCTATAACTCATAAAGAATCAGTGAGAAAAGTGTTTTGTTTGGTTTTTGTAGAGGTGATGCAAGATTAATACTAGGCTTCAGATTCTTTGACCAATGCCATTCATTCAAACACTATAATTTGGTCATTTATGCTGTGGGTTAACTGATCAAGACATTATCAAATATTGTACAAACACTCAGTGCATGTATTTTTAAA
The DNA here is from genome assembly GCA_029593785.1 of Cabassous unicinctus. Taxonomy (NCBI): domain Eukaryota; kingdom Metazoa; phylum Chordata; class Mammalia; order Cingulata; family Chlamyphoridae; genus Cabassous; species Cabassous unicinctus. The sequence continues at coordinate 23,925 of JAQZBX010027313.1, forward strand.
TTAATTTATCTCTTTGGGGGTTTTGTTTTATGCTTTTAGTTTTCCGTTTTCTTCTTTGATAAACTCGAAGCATATACTATAGGGAAAAAAGTCTATATTTTAGGAAAAGTCAAATTCAGGAGATTTAAGAGAGGGGAGATTTATGCCCCAGCTTATAGAGGTAGTAGGTTCTTTATACTTCATTGTGACAGAGTGGATGACAGTCAATGGATCATTGTAGAGGATATCTGTTGTCACATTATATTACCTTAGCCTAGGCTTTCTACATTGACAAATTTCATTTTTGTCAGAAAACAGCATTAAAGTAACCTCCTATCTAAGGGAAAGGATGGCATACAATGAAATGCTACTTCTCCCTTAAATTGTAGACCATAATAGTATCTGACACTTTGTCTTTCATCAACCTGATAACCTAACTAGTAAAAATGAGGTACTATGGGTATATGTGTATATATTTCCCCCATTCTGAATCGTTTGATTTTATTCTATTCATAAAGAAAAGGAAATTTTGAAAGTTACCAAAATTGTCTGCATTAGGTAATGTGATCTGAAATACCACACAGTCACTATCAGTGAAAGATGACTGCACATAGGGGGATAATTGGAAGTTAGAGAATTTTTTTCAAAAGCAGCAGTGTCTAGTCACATTGAGTTACTAAGGTGGATTGCTTCAAGGAACATAGGAGAGTAAGAACAATTAGTTTCAGAATTTGTTCACATTAAATAAAAGTCACGTGATTCACTTTACCTCACAAGTGACAGTAATATGAGGTGGTTAAACATGTTAATTGAATTCAACCTGAAACTAACCGTAAATCAACTCTAAAACTGATACAACTATGTAGAATGCATTCTCTACGTGACTGTGGTCCTTAAAATTCTAAAGTAATACATATCAATACTACAGAGACTGTGGTCCACAGACCCTCAGGAGACTATTTTAGATGTGTCTTCCTACATGTTCTGTTTGATTTTTCGGCCAAGCCCGACTTTGAGATGGACGCTTTCATAGAGATTTAATAAACTTCAAAATTATTGCAGCTTCAGTGTTTCCTTCTAGCAGCTCTACATTCCTCCCCACACCAACCTCAATCACCTCTTTCCCTGTGACCAAAGGGAGGGAAAAGAAGGAATCATTAACCAAGGAGTTTATAATCTGTGGGAATTAGGTGTGAGGTTTTGGAGATTCCTACCAAATCTCCTACAAGAATATAGTAATATCGGCAAAGTAATTTAAGTGCTTTACATTCATAGTTATTTAATGCCCAGGATGAAGGTTTCCCCTGTTTCCTAAGTCACCGCCTTTTACAAAGTTTCTTGTCAAGGCTACACAGTAAACCGGAAACTGGGAATTTAACCCAGTAACGGTTCTCAGTCTCTGTTCTTAACCACTAGAGTGCATTGTCTTCTGGAAGAAAGTAAACAATGCTAAACCCATGTACTATCAGCCCACTTTAGCCACACCAAATCCATTATGATACAAAGGTCCCAGATTTTTGCTCTATTTTCCCTTCTAAGTACAGAACTAGGTCATAACAAATGGATGATCCAGAAAATAATGCACTCGCTGAGCAGAATATTAAACCTCAATTGTCAGTGTTCTCTGAATCTAACTGAGTTCAAATAATTGGAAGCAAGGAATAGAAATAAAGAAGGAAGTCTTTTCTTTTTGAAGTCAGTGGAAAATTGAAAGATCCAGTTCACTTCAATTTAAACTCTGTTGTTGATTTTTGATTCCCCAACCTAATGGATATTAATGAGAGAAACATCAGGATGTATTTGAGGAAGGGATATACTAGGCTGTGTATATTTGAATTGGAAATGCAATGTTCCATATATTATACACATTGTATATGATATGCATAGTATTAATCCCTTTCATAATGGTGAAATTGCAAGACTTACATATCTTATCCTGGGTGCTGTGTGAATATTAAAGACATTTTTTTGTCTTCTCTCCCTATACCTGAAACAGCAAAAGGTCCAAATATGTTGGGCTTGTGCCATTTAATTCTAACTGGAATTTCAAGTTCTATAGTTGAGAAAGAATGGTGAAATTAACTTTGTATGGAGACAGAACATACTTTTTGATGGAGCTGTTACCTCCCAAAGGGAGTCTTATGAAAGCTAACAGAGCAAGTGCTTCAATGCTGACAGATAGATGAAACACAGTCTGTGTCACCAGCACCAACCATGTATTATTTGCATGAATAATCAAAAGACTTGGGGTATATAAGCATGTGTGTGGTGTTGGTTTGTATATGAAATCTAGACACACTGGCTGAAATGTGTTATTATTTTATGTGGGAAAACACAGGATAAACATGATAAAGTGTGGTTGCCTATCTAGCAATTAAAATTTTTTTCCATCTATATAGATCAAATCAAAAGGGCAGGCTCAGGAAAATTGTTATAAATTCTATATTCTATGGATCTATTATTTGGAATTGTGCATCCAAAGTCAAGCTTTTTTATTTATTCCTATCTAAAAGTAATTTTATCTTATATTTTTGCTCACTTAAACTAAAAACTGCAGACATTTTTTAAAAATTGTCAATAAACCCAGATTCAGAGATAACAACTCTTAAATTTTTGTTTTTTCCAAATCATTTTAAAAATGTGAATATGTATATTTATTTTACCAAAAAAACGCACCTCTACATACTTTTTGTTAACAACATCTTTCCAAGTCAGTCAATAGAATTCGACAGCTGCATTTAAAAGACTGCACATATGTGTGTGTATGTGTGTACACATGTAAGCATTCACCTGTACTTGTATATTTCCACTGATCTTTCATAAAAATTAGATGCCTATTATGATAAATTAGTACTAACTATTATGAATATTTTTAAATTAGATAGTCTTTTCTTTTTTAACAATGAACATTCAGTAGTAATGTGCATAAACACAATAAATGGTGATATATCCTTCTCCTTTTCACCTTTAACTTTTCTGTAGCCTTATATGTAAGGTGTGTCTCTTCTATGCAGTGTCTCTGTCCTTGTTTTTAAATCTAGCCTGAAAAGCTTTGTCTTTCAATTGAAGTGTTTGGCTTATTTACAGTTAATATAATGATTTATATCTCTATCTTTTTATTTATTATCTATTTGTTCCACTTGTACTATGTCCATTTTCTCTCCTTTTTGAAACTTCTTTTTGATTAATATATTTAAAATTTTTCCTCTTATTTCCACTCTATGAGTGTCTTAGTTTTATATCTTTACTCATCTTTTAGTGGTTACATTGGATATTATAATATGCATACCTTATATATTGAATATTGTAATATGTAATATTAAAATGAATATAAATTGGCCCATTCATCATTTCTTCTAAAATGAAAGAACTTCAAAATTTGTAGTTAAATTTTAACTTTACTTACCTCTCTCTTTTATTTTTTAAACCTTTTTGACATTTTTATTTGTATATATATTTGAAACCCTCAAATATTATTATTGTTGTTTTATACAGCAAATATTTATTTTATATTTATTACTTATTTACTCTTATTGGTATTTTCATTCCTTTCTGAACCCCTACACTTCCAAGTTCATTGTCTTTATGCATGAAAAACTCCTTTAGTGAAGACTTGCTGTTGCTGACTTCCTTCATTTTGTTTTCCTGAAAATGTCTTTATTTCACCTTCATTCTTAATCGAGATTTTCACTCTGTATAGAAACTTAGATTGATTTTTAAAATTTTTTAGCATTTTCAAGATGTCATTTCATTGTTTTCAGGGTTCCATTGTTTCTATTGAGAAATTTCCTTGGTCTTATTGTTGCATCTTTGAAACTAATGTGCCCTTTTATTTCTGCTTTATTAAAAAGATTATCTTTTTATATTTGCTTTACAGCAGTTTTACAATGATAGATTTAAGTGTGGTTTATCTGTATTTATCCAGCTTGGAATTCAGAAGGACTCTTGAATCTGTGGCTTCATGATTTTCATTGTTGGAAATCTGAAATATTGTTTCTGTCTTCTCCACTCTCTTTTCTTTTAGCAACCCCAATTACATGTTAGTTTTATTCACCACGTTCCATAATTCTTTATAATCTTTTATGTTTTTCTATCCATTTTACTTTCCATCCCTCTTTCTGTATATTTTCTATCTTCTATGTCAGTAATTTATTGTTAGATACAGTAAGTTCTTAATTTTAATTTGTTTTTGCTTTCAGTTCTAGACATCCCATTTAACTTGGCTTAATAGTTTCTGGTTCTTTTCTCAAAACACGATTTTTTCTTTAAATCATCAAAAATATTAATCAGTTAATATACAGTGTGTGATAACTCAAATGTCTGCATCACCTATGGGTCTGTTTTGGTTATCTGTTTTTATGTCAGGTTCTATGCAATTCTTGTCATTTTGCATACTTTGTGATTTTGCTTGAATAACTGGTATTATGTATAGCAAAAGTTAGAGGTAATTTGAGGCTTTTGATGATGTTATCTTTCTGCAGGGAACATTTATATTTTTTTCTGATAATTAGCTGGAGTATCAATTACATGTCCAAAAGAGGGCTGAAGTATTT
>JAQZBX010027314.1:0-21425 GCA_029593785.1 Cabassous unicinctus
TAATATTTAGGTAATCTAGGCACCTTAAAAAAAAATATATATATATATATATAACAAATAACATTTATATAAACAAATGCACATATATGCATATGTATTTATATATCATTTTACAAATATTGGTATGTATTGTGAAAATTTTGATTTTTAACCAGAATAAAAAAAAGGAAAAAAATAAAAAAAAACTTAAGGAAAGTTTAAGATATTCACAGATCAACAGACAGCGAGGGAACTCATTAAAAAACCAGGCCCATAAGAAATACTAAAGGGAGTTCTGCAAGATAAAAGGAAAAGACAGGAGAGCAAGGCTTAGGAGAGATTGTAGAAATGAGGTTATTAGTAAAGGTAACTAAAAGGGTTAAAAGAGAGACAAAAATAAGATATGCCATGCAAAATCCAAAGGATAAAATGGTTAACGTAAATACAGCCTTTACAATAAAAACACTAAATGTTAATGGATTAAGCTCCCCAGTGAAAAGACACAGATTGGCAAATTTAAGATAATGAAAAGGAAAAACTGCCAGCTAAAAATTCTATCTCTGGAAAAACTGCTCTTTGAAAATGAGGGAGAGCTGAAAAATATTTATAGATAAGAAAACTACGAGAATTAGTCACAAGAGACATATGCAACAAAAATTAATGGAGTTCTACCTGCTGAAAAGCAAAGACAGGAGAGAGTACCTTTGAGTGGTGTGAATAAGTGAAGATCTCCATTAAGGGTAATGTTATACCTGCTAAAAGCTGTCAATGCAAAAATACAAGAAATAGGCTGTTTTTTATAGTGGGAATTTATTAGGGTAAAATCTTACAGTCCTGTGACTGTGAAAATATCCATATTAAGGCATCATGAGAGATGCTATCTTACCAAGGGCTGGCTGCTGACAGACCTTGGACTTCTGTCATATGATAAGGCAAAATGGTGGCCAGTCTGAGGCAAGGTTACTGCCTTCTCCGCTAGGTTCACTTTCTTCCCAAACTCAGCTGTGGCAATCAGGCATATGGATCATCTTATCCTGGGCTACATTTCTTCAGCTTCAAGATGCTCCATTCCAGCTCCCATCCTCTCTATTAGCCTCTCAGGGTTTCTCTGTCTTTCTGCAGCTGTAGGCAAACATGGAGTCCTCTCTCACATGGCAGGTTGAAATGGCAGCTCTCTTTCTCTCTGTTCTGTTTGTATAAGAGTGAAATCAAAGGATTAAAACCTACCCCAGGTCCCACAATCTAATCAAAGACCCTTAACTGAAATGATCTAATCCAAAGTTCTCTTAACTGAATCTAAACAAAACATCCTAAATACAATAGGCTTACACATACAGGAAGTGGTTAGCTTAAGAACATAATTTTTTGAGGTCCACAAAAGGCTCATCCTAGCACATTCCAACCTCTAGACCCCCAAAATACATGTTCTTTCCATATGAAAATTATTATTACCTCACAATATTTCAAAAAGATTTAAATCATTTCAGTTGCAATGTTAAGTACAAAATCTCATAAAAATCAGTTATAGGCATGCAGTCTGGCTTGGGTCAAGTTTCCCCTCTGGCCATAGAGTAGTAGAACTTACATACAAATTATCTGCATGCAATATTTAATGGAGGGGCAGTCACAGGATACATGTTTCCATTGCCATCCCGGGTAACTTGGAAAGAAAACAGGGGTCATGATTCACAAAAAGTTCCAAAGACCTGCAGGGCATTGTCCATTAAATTTCACAGTCTGAGAGTCTTCTATACAATGCTGGTTTCTTCTTCACCTTGGGTCCTCATGGAAGCACATTCACTCCTACTGCTTATCCAGTGTCCATCTACTCAGCTCCATGCTCATGAAGAATGTGATGGACAAGCTCTAAGCCTCATGCTCCAAGAACACAGAGGTGATAGCCACAACCTCTCCAATCTCTGGGGCACATGTTTCAACCCCCTAAGAATGGTGGGGTGGTGTCCTAAACTCTCCCCAGCCTCATGGAATATGATCTACATTCTGTAAAGCCTAAGGTGGTAGAACACTCCCTGAAAATGATGCAGAAAGCTGATATGCTTCAAATGCTGGGGCAAACTCACCATTTATACACACAAGGATGAAGTCCCTCTTTTGGCCAAAGCAAAAGTCTTGACTTCAGCTTCCACAGTTTTGCCCTTGAAGAATTTTTTCCTTCAATCTCTCCCTTTTCTGCCCCTTTTATTCCAGGCTGACAGTGGTTTCATTCTTACATCTTGCAAAAAGGTTGTGGGTTTCTCATGCAGTTCACAGGGACCCAAAACATCAAACAAGAGGACTTTCAACAAATCCTTTCTGGATAAATGCATTTCCAGTCCTGACCTGCAAGGAAATGATTGCCTAGTTCTATGTTAACTCTTCACATGGGACATTATTCTCTGGGGACTCATTTTCCAGAAGCTCAGAAATTGACAAACCATCAATTTCTGGTTTCTTTGTGTCCAGGAGTTTAGTTCTCTGCTTAGGTCTTTCCTCTCACATTTTGCTATAAGCTGCAAGGAGAAGCCATGGAGCATTTTCCATATTTTGTTTGGAAATTTCCTCAACAAAATATCCAAGATCATAACTTTCAATCTCCACCTGCCATCTTGCATCAGGAGTCAATTTTGTCAAGTTCTCTACAACTTTAAAACAAGGAACATCTTTCTTTCAGTTTCCAATAGTACTTTCATCCATAACTGGCAAACAACTGGGAAATCCACAAATATATGGAATTTAAATAACTCACTCTTAGTGTGTCAAAGAAGAAATTTCAAGGGAAATCAGTAAATATCATGAGACAAATGAAAATGAGAATACAAAATATTAAAACTTATGGGATTCAGTGAAGGCAATTTAGAGTCGTAAATACTTACATTATAAAAGAAGACTAATTTCAAATGAGAGACATAATCTCAAGACTAGAAAATGATGGAAGCAGATATGGCTCAAGCAATTGGGCTTCCATCTACCCCATGAGAGGTCCCAGGTTTGGTTCCTGGTGTCTTGTGAAGAAGGTGAGTTGGCATGGAGGGCAGGCATGATGAGGGTGATGCAAAAAGATGATGCTAAAAAAGAAAAGACATAAGGAGGAAAGACAATGAGAGTCACAACAAACCAGGGGGCTGAGATGGCTCAGGTGATTGAGTGCATCTCTTCCACATGGGAGGTCCCAGGTTTGGTTCCAGGTGCCTCCTAAAGAGAAGATGAGCAGACACAGAGAGCACACAGCAAATGGACACAGAGAGCAGACAGTGACCACAGAAAATGAGGGGGGGTGATAAATAAATTTTAAAAAACTAGAAAATTAGAAAATAAGAGCAAACTAAACCCAAAGCAAGTATAAGGAAACAAACAACAACGATTAGACAAGAAATCAATCAATTTGAGAATTAGAGAGCATTAACAAAGCCAAAAGTTTTTTCTTTGAAAAGATCAATAAAATCGACAAACCCTTAGTTACATTGACAGAGAAAAAAAGATAAAAAATGCCAATAAATAAAACCAGAATTGAGAGGGGGAGCGTTATTCAGAACCCCAAAGAAATAAAAAGCATCATAAGAGGATACTTTAGACAACTGTAAGCCAACAAATTAGACAATCTATATGAAAGGGGCAAAGTTCTAGAAACACACAAACAAGCTTGACTGATTCTAGAAGAAATAAAATATCTCAACAGAACAATTACAAAAAATAGAAAACATTGAATCAGTCACCAAAATGCTCCGAAAAAAGAAAATTCTAGGACTAGGTGACTTCACAGGTGAATTTTACCAATCATTACTAGAAGTGAAACCAATCCTGCTCAAACTGTCCAAAACATTAAAAAGAGGGAGCATTATGTAACTTATTTTAAGAGGTCAACATCACCCTAATACTGCAGCCAGGTAAAATACAATAAAAGTAAACTATAGACTAATTACTTTTTTGAATGTAGATACAAAAACTTCAACAAAATATTGCAAATTGAATTCCACAGAACATTAAGAAAATTATACATGACAATAAAGTGAGTTTTATCCCTGGTTTGCAAAGGTTTTTAAACAGAAGAAAATCAACGTGATATACCATATTAACAAAATGAAGTGAAAAACCACATGATCAACTCAATTGATGCAGAAAATGCATTTGATAAAATCCAGCATTCTTTCTTGATGAAAACACTTAGAAAAAGAGGAAGAGAAGGGAATTTACTCAGCATGATAAATGACATATATGAAAACCCACAGCATACATCATAGTCAAGGGTAAAACTCAGAAAGCTTTCCTTTTAATATGTGGAACAAGACAAAATATCGATTTTCACCACTATTATCCTACACTGTACTCAAAAAGTTCTAACCAGAGAGTTTGGCAAGGAAAAAAAATAAAAGGCATCAATATTGGAAAGGGAAAGGTGAAACTTTCACTAATTGCAGATATGATCCTTTACAAAATATCTACAATCTACTTGAGCTAATAAGTGAACTCAGCAAAGTGGTAGTGAACAGTTAATTGTACATTTATAAAAAGGTTCTTTTATGAGAATGACAAATGTACCACACTAATTCAAGGTTTTAATAATCAGGTGGTATATAGGGAAAAATACACCCCAATGTTAACTATGGACTACAGTTAATAATACAATTTAAATATTCTTTCTTCATTTCTAGCAAAGGTACCACACTGATGTGAAGTGTTAATGATAAGGGGTTATATTTGAACATTTTGCTTTTTATATGACTTTTTGGTAAACCTACAAATTCTTCCTTAAATTTTTTAAAAAACATAATGCAATACTAGTCTAGATACACTACAATGGCTAAAATAAAACACAGATATGCAGAAGTAGTTTAGGATGTGGAGAAATAAGAACACTTATTGACTGTTGCTGGGAATGTAAAATGATGTGGACATGAGGAAAAACAATCTGGCCATTCCTTTAATGATTAAGTAGAGAATATCTAACCATAAGATCCAGAAATTACAGTCCTAGGTAGATACACAAAAGAAATGAAAATATAGACTCCCAAAAAGCTTGACAAGTGTTTATAGCAGCCTTATTGGTAATAGCCAAAATTTGAAAACAAACCAAATGTCCATCAAGAGATGAACGGATTAAAACTGTGGTATAAAAAAATTCAAAACATGGACTTGAAAAGATATACACACACCAATGTTCATAGCAATATTATTCACAATTGGCAAAAGAGGGAAGCAACTCAAGTGTCCATCAACCGATAAATGGATAAACAAAACCATGGTATATACATAAAATGGATTATTGTTTATCATTAAAAAGAAATGAAGTTCTAATTCATGCAACAATATGAATGAACCTTGAAGACATTATGTTCAGTGAAATAAGCCATACACAAAAGGACAAATATTGTATGATGTCATTGATATAAAATGATTAAAATAAGTAAACTCTTAAAGTCAGACTCTAGAATACAGGATATAAGGGGCTGGGGTGGTGTAAGGAATGGGGAGTTAATGCTTAAATTTTACAGAATTTATTTTCAGTTTGATTGTAAAGTGTTGGTAATGTATGGTGGTGAATGTAGTGCAACACTGTGAATGTTATTAACAGCACTGCATGATATATGAAAACATGACTGAAAGAGGAAATTTTAGGTTGTATATATGTTAGAATAAAAATTAAAAGAAAAACCATAGTACTGTACAACACAATGAAGCTATTTTAAACAATCAACCATAGTTAACAGTATAATTATTAGTTTTCTTTCATTAAATTATAACAAAAGTACTGCACTGACTCTATATGTTAATAATAGTGTGCAGAATGGATGTGGCTTAAATGGTTGAGCACCTGCTTCCCACACGGGAGGTCCTGGATACAGTTTCTAGCGCCTCCTAAACAAAACAAAAACAAACAAGCCTATTATTTTTTTAAAAATATATTTCCATGACAGATGTTGTAAACTTACAAAACAATCATGCACATGTGCACAAGTCCCACAAAACACCCCTCTATCAACCCACCACACCATGGTGGAACATTTGTTACAGTTAATAAGACAATATCACCCAATTCTTACCAGGACCACATGAACACTTGCCACACATTTTCCACACTCCCCCATCATCAACACAGGACATATTTGGGATAGATGCAAAACTATTACATTATTACTATTAACCACAGTCCATAGGTCACTCCAGTTGTATTTTTATCATGCTTCTCCACAGTCCCACCACCCTGCAAAGTGATGTATATCTGCTCTAGCTCACAAAGGACACTTGCATCTATACCATCAACCACAATTCTCATCCACCTATGGGTTTACTGTGCCATTCAGGCCCTAGATTATTTTCTAGCTATCAATTGAAATTTACACCCCTAGACCCATTTTTAGCCACATCCCCATTTATAAACTAGTTGTTAATCACTATAATGTGTTACCACCAACTCTGTACATTTCCACACTTTTACAGTAAAGCTAATTAAAACTTCTACATATGTTAAATATCAGTAGTCCATCTTAGTCCTCCTTTTATCTCCTTTAAGAATCCACCACCTACCACCATGACTAGAAGATATTTTCCTACATTTTCTTCTAGAAACTTTATGGTTCTTGCTTTTATATTTAGATTTTATATTCATTTTAAATGAAATTTTTTATGAGGTGTGAGATAAGAGTCCTCTTTCCTTCTTTTGCTATGGATATTCAGTTTTTTCAGCAACATTTGTTGAATGGATTTTTCTGCCTAAGCTGGATGGGTTTGACAGGCTAGTAAAAAAATCAGTTGGCCATAGATGTGAGGGTCTGTTTCTGAACCATAAATTCAGTTCCATTGGTCTATGGGTCTGTCTTTATGCCAGTACCATTCTGTTTTTACAACTGTAGCTAGGTAATGTGGCTTAAAGTGTGGAAATGAGAATTCTCCAACTTTTCTTTTCCTTTTTAAGATGTTTCTGGCATTTCATGACCCCTCACTTTTCCAAATAAATTTGATAATCATATTTTCCATTTTTAAAAAAAAATACTAGTGGAATTTTTATCGGGATTGCTTTGACTCTGTACATCAATTTGACTAGAACTCACATCTTAATGATATTTAGTCTCCCAATCTGTGCACATGGAATGTTCTTCCAATTGTTTAGGTCTTTTTAAAATTTTTCTTTTAACAATGAGTTGTAGTTTTCTCAATAGAAGTGCTTTACATTGCTGGTTAAGTTTATTCCTGAATATTTGGGTTTTATCTGTCATATTTTATTTTCACCACTCTTTTGACACTTTTAGTTACTTTTATTGATATAATCTTCATTTCTAGACTTTCTTTCAGTCTTCTTTCTCCTGTATTTTCTTTTCAGGCTGTATCACACCCTTTAGTATTTCCTGCAAAGCAGGACTCTTGGTTACAAACTTTCCTCATTTCTGATTATCTGTAAATATTCTAAACTCACCCTTATTTTTGAAAAACAATCTGCTGGTTGTAAGATTCTTGGCATTAAGTTTTCTCTTGCAGTATCTTAAATATATCACGTCACTCTCTTCTTGCCTCCATGATTTCTGGTGAGAAATCAGTACTTAATCTTATTGGTATCTCTTATATGTTGTGCATTGCTTTTCTTTTGCTGCTCTCAAAATTCTCTCTTTGTCTTTGGCATTTGACATTCTGATTAGTATGTGTCTGTGAGTTAGTCTACTTGGATTTTTTTGGATGGGAGTATGTCATGTTTCTTGCACATGAATATCTATGTCCTTCAATAGGGTTGGGAAATTTTCTACCATTATTTCTTCAATTATTCCTTCTGCCCTTTTTTCCTTTCTCTTTTCCTTCTGGGACACCCATGGCATGTATGTTTGCACATCTCTGGCTGTCATTTAGTTCCCTAAGACTGTGTTCAAGTTTTTCCAATCTTTTCTTCATCTGTTCTTTTGTATGTTCTCTTACAGAGGCCATTTCTTCAAGCTCACCCATTCTTTCTTCTGCCTCCTCAAATCTGCTATTATATGATTACAGTGTATTTTTATTTTTTTTCATTCCCATAAGATGTGCTATTTTTCTATGTATGCTTTCAAATTTTTCTTTGTGTTCACTCAATGTCTTCTTAATATCCTTAATTTCTTTAGCCATCTCATTGAATTTATTAAGGATATTTGTTTGAACACCTATGATTAGTTGTCTCAACTCCTTTATGTCATCTGGAGGCTTATCTTGTTCCTTTAACTGGGCCATATATTCCTGTTTCTTGGTGTGGATTGTAATTTTTGTTGGTGTCTTGGCATCTGGCTTGCTAGAGTATTTATTCTGACTGCAGTTTTTTTCTTTATTTTAGGACTTTCTGCCCTTTCTCCCTAGCTGGTTGTGTAGTAGGTGCCAAAGACGTAGTTGGTGCTATAAGCTGTGGCAGCTCAAGCTGCCCTCCTTGCCCCAAGGACCAATGAAACTCATCCCAACTTTATCCTCTGCCAGTGGTAGGGACAGAGTCACAGCTGTGTGGAATAAACAAATTCATGCAGTCTGCATGCCAGAGAGATGAAGCTTCAGGCCCCTTTTTTACCCCTGCCTTGGTTGGGGATGGAGCTCCAGATGTGGGCAGCAATCTATGTAGTGTGAGTCCAAGATGACCTCAGTTGCCCCAGTAGACTTCCAATTATTCAGTCTGTGCCTGCTAAATGTGCCTGCAGTTACCTGAATTGGCTGGTGCAGGGTCCACCAACTTCCTCCATGCTAGAGGTGGGGCTGAAGCATAGGCTAGGGCTGCAGGTCAATCTGGGTGAAAGAAATAGGTTTCTACCTTCACCATGATTTTCAGTCAGCCCAGCTTTCCCTCATTCTGGGGGTGGAGTAAAAACAGTGGCTACCAGCCTCCTTCTGACTTAGAAAGGCTCAAACTTTAGCTGTTCTTAGGGATATACATTAGCCAGCCAAATTACTAATCAGTAGCTGAGATCGGTGGCCAACCATCTCTTCCTCCCCTGTTTTTGAGAAATGGAGCTTCCAATTCCTGCCAAAGAATAGTTCCTGGGTGTGGCTTGCACTGCCAAAGTAGGATGAGCATTGGCCTCTGTGGCGTGGATTGTAATTTTACAGAGAGTCTGGCACAGCTTCCCCCAGCTTCCTCCCTGCCTGAGGTGGGCTTGGGGCTTAGGCTAGAGCAGCAGTCTGATCTAGATGGAAGGAACCTGGTCCCTACCAGCACTGTGATTTTCAGTCTGCCCTACTACCCTTCATGTCCGGCATCGAGTTAAGATGGCAGCTACTGGACTTTTTCTGACTTGGACATTTCAAACTTTAGCTGTTTTTTGGATTACACTTTAGCCTGCCAAATTTACTAAGCAGTAGGTGAAGTTGGTGCCCAACCATCTCTTCCTCCCCCATTTTTGGAAGTGGAGCTTCCAATTCCAGCCACAAAGCAGCTCCCAAGGCAGTTTGTGCCTCCAGTGGAGAATGGGCATTGGCCTCCATTTTGTGGACTGCTGTACTTATGTATCTTCTCTGCATATGGGCAGTCTCTTACTTCCATTCTTTCAAGGATGTTGCAGGATAAACTACTGTTCACCTGGAACCCTCTCACAAGTGCTCTAGATGGCTGTGAGTGATCACCAACTGCTCCATAGCAGGAGCTGATACTATGAGCTCTTTACTCTGTCACCATCTTGCTAGCTGTCTCCACTAAAGAGGCTTTTGATGTGAACTTAGAAGTAAATGATGAAACTATTATTGGTAAGTGGAGGAAAGGTGATCTGTGTTTTACAATTGCAGAGAATTTAGCAAGATTGCCTCCTGATGTTATATGGAAGGCAGAAATAAAATTATAAGCTTAGATGTTTAGCCAAGTTTTCCAAACTAAATGTGGAAAATGTAGCCTGGTGTCTCCTTGACATTTATAGTAAAATGTGACATTTAAGAGATATGGTGAGAACAGATTTTTTTGGGACAAAAAAACTAGAAACTGATTCTAGAAATTCTAACCCTCTGGAAATTAAGCCCCCAGATGACAGTACCCCATTTGAGGGATTAACTAAACTTGGAACTGTTAAGTCAGCATTGAAAATGCAATTGTCCAGGAAAGACTTGTGGAAAGTCTTACTGTCAGTTGGCTTGAACTCCTACTACCCATCTGCTAAACCAATAAGATTTTTGTAAGGTCTGTATGAACAAAACCACCATCAACCTGGATTAAAAGGTACATGGGGGGGAAGAGATGGAAGGGAAAATGGCTTTAAGAGGAAAATCATGGTAGGTGAGATCTGAAATTAAGACATCTCCTTGGACCAAGGGAGCAACCCCATCCATGTGTACAAAGAGGGTGAGTTTGCCCTGGCAGTTAAAGAGGGTAGACATTCCAGCCTGTTATTTAGGGAGAATTTTGCTGGCCCAGCTATAGAGAGACAGGAGCATATTCTCCAAGTTTGGGGAGAGTCAGGTTGCCACCCCAGTTTTCTGAGAGGGGTGGCTCCATTCCCCATAAGTAGAGAAGTGTGAGGTTGACACCTCATTGCTCTGAGAGGGGTGTGCCTGTTTCTAAACAATTAGGGAAAGCCAGGTCACAACCTCACTGCTCTGAAAAGGTTGGACCTGTATGCCAAAGATTAGGGAGAATGTTGCCAGCACATCACTGTACTAAGTGGGTTGAGACTGTACTCCAGAGATTGGGGAATGAATGGCCATCACCCCAATGTTCTTGGAGGGTGAACTCTGGAACTCAGTCATCACCCAGATACTTGATGGGGATGGAACCAAGAAAAAGGCCATTGGGCAAGTTATGGAAACGGTGGGACACCATGAGGCCCTGAAAGGAAACCATCATCTTAGGAATGACTCTCAGACTTTGAAATCTAATGGAATATGCCCTGTAAATTTTCAGAACTGTTGGAGATCTGTGGCACAAACTTCCCTCCCAAATTCTCCTTGTGATAATGCAAATGTTTATCCTATGTCTGTCCCTTTGTATAGTGGAAGCAGATACATTATTTTGTAAGCATCACAGGTCTACATCCAGAGGAGGCTTTGCCTCAAGTCAAACTGTATTTCTATAAACTGATTGTGATGTGATTTTGTACTTCTCTTGGCTACTGAAATACATTTTTTGGGATATTGTAATGTCTTTTTGGGATTCAGACAGTGGAATGTGGCAGTTGGGTATTATTTATGAATTCACCCAAAAAGAGAAAAGATGTTTGTAAATTTTCCTGTTCCTCTGGGTGTGACACCCTTTAATTGTATTGAATTAAAAGGTTTTAAGTTTATTTGATAAAAGACTAGGGCTTTGATTCAATGACATCAGTAATGTGTGACTCAGGGTTGAGTCCTTGCCCTCTTGATGGGCTGATATAAATGGACACTCAAGAAGAAACATGGGAAGAGAGAGAGCTCCAAAGTTCCTAGAGAAAGAAAACTTTGTCAGATTTGATCCTGGAGCCCCAGGGAGAGATGAGCCATTTGCCTGATAGTTTTGTAACCAAGGAGCTGATTAAGCCTAGAAAGAAATGAGCCCTATGCCAGATTGATATAGGAAGCTTTGAGAGATGAGCCCCATGCCAACCTACAGCTAAGATTAGAAGTAGTTTGGACCATGGGGCCTTAGGAGGAAGAAGGAAGGAGAGACAAAGCAGATTGTTGCAATCTTGTTTCAACATGTTGTAGCTGACTGTATTAGTCAGCCAAAGGGGTGCTGATGCAAATTACTAGAAATCTGTTGGGTTTTATAAAGGGTAATTATTTTGGGTACAAGCTCAGAGTTACCAGGCCTTAAAGAGTTTAACATAAGGTTAGTTCCTCACCAAAATCTTGTCACATGTTGAAGCAAGATGGCAGGCAACATTTGTGAGGATTCAGTCTTCCTCTTTCCTCTTAAGGCTCCATGGCCCTAGCTTCTTCAAATCTCAGCTGTAGGCTGGAGGGTTCATTTCTTTCTGGGCTCAGCTGCTCTGGTCTCTTCACAAGGTCAGCTGGACACTATCAGGTGAATGTTTCATACCTTTTCCTGGGACTGCAGGATCAAAGCTGACAATTTTCTCCTCTGCCATGTCTATAGAGCACTCTATTCCCCTTTCTTCTCCTGGGCATTTTCTTCTGTGTGAGTACCTGTTTATATACCACACCAAGGGGGTGGGGTCTCAATCCTGACCACATCCTAATGACATGGTGAATCAAAGCCTTAGTCTTAACATAATCAAGTAAGGTTAAACCTTTGAATTTAATATAATCAAAGGGTACCATGCCCAGATGAACAGACCAGTTTGCAAACGTATTCTATTTCTCTTTCTGTAATTCATAAATAATGTCAAACTTCCACACAGACTTTCATGAGAAATTACCTCTTATGTTTTCTCTTTAGGGCCTTATAACTGTAAGCTTTTACCCCAAATAAATACTCTCTATTAAAGTCAACAGGTTTCTGGTACTTTGCACCAAAACCATTTTGACTGACTAATACAGGGTCAAATAAAAAAAGACACCGTAAGGTGCAGTAAAATCTTATGGTGCATTTGCAGACCCTTCCCACATTCCTCACCAGCTCATCATGGAGCTATCCTATGCTTCCAAATCAGGGTTCAGATCCTAGTTCTGGAGAAGGAAGAGTAGCCCTTGTGCAGCTACTGGTTTCATGTATATCTCTGAGAATATTTCTGGTGGTGACCTGAAGTTCTGAATCAGGGTTCCTTTCATGTTTAACATCCCAGAGCATTATGGAAGTGCAATGAGGTCACAGTTGCCTGGGGCAAAGGAGTATCATAGACATTTGGATATGCAGTGTGGAAAAAAGGATCAGAATAAAAACTGTTTCCTAAGGGTAGGGAGTTGGTAGGATCTGCATGGATGCAAGCCCAGGGTAAGATCCATGTTCAGAAAACAGTGGGAACTCTGCTACACTCTCACCTGAGAATTCCTTAGATGCATTTCTAAGCATCCTGAACCACAAAGAATAGCAGTCACAAAGGCTAATCTTAACAGACTGTGAAGGGTGTGTTCTTTTTTTCTATTTGATATTTCTTGGTATTCAAGGAAAACTACTTAATAATACAACTTAAAGAATGGATACCTCAGTGACCAAATTCCAGAAGTAACATGTGAAAATATTAAAATGCACAGTGTGCAACAAGATTATCAGATATGCAAACAAAAACAGGAAGTGATGGTTCATGTAGAATCAAAAGAAACAATTATGAACTAACAACAATTAAGCCTAGATTTTGTACATACAAGATAAAAATAGTAAAAATTTTATCTCAAATATGCTCAAAGAGCTAAAGGAAAATCTGAAGAAAAAACTAAAGGAAGTTAAGAAAACAATAGGTAAACTTAAAGATAATTTCAATGAAGAGATACAAATCATAAAAAGGAAAGAAAAGGTGGGAAAATGATGATGGACTAACAGGCAGATCAGAATACTCTCACAAAAACAATGGAGAAAGAGCCAAAAGTTGTATAAGGTACCACTTTTGCAGGTCAGCAGAACAGGAGAGTGCTATAAAACTCCCAGGAGGGTGAGGGACAGAAAGAAGAAGAAGCCAAAACAACAAATGTGAGTTACCAAATCTGTGAGGTGCCAGGAAGTATGCCTCTCCTCCATCCCCAAGATATTAAGCTATGGTAAAACCCCTGTCCCACTGATACCAACTGAGAGGGGAACAGACATCTTCTTCCCTTTCAGCTGTTCCAAGGGAAAAGGAAGGGGAGGTCAGGGTGCTTTTCTTCAGTGAATTTGGTCAGCAGAGTCTGCTTTGAATCCCTGACCTAGAGATTCAACACAGGAACACAGGAAAGCCAGGACTGAAAGACCTCTATGGAAAGGTGTGCCGACTAGTGCCATCTGTTGGCCAGTGTAGAAATTATATGGACAAAAATTGTTCACATTCTCTATATCCAACCTGGGGAGAAAATCTGTGCCCCATATTTGAGTCACTGGCTTGATTTTGAAAACTTAAGCTGGGCAATATTAAAGACTGGGAATAAGTTGAACCAAATATCAAAGAAGTCCTTTGGGGAATAAAACAATATGCAAAAGAGAGAAACTAACCATCAGTGTAAATATACCAACATACTAACATTCTTAGACATCAGCAAAAAATTACAAGCCATACTAGGAAACAGGAAGAGATGGCCCAGCCAAAAGAACAAACCAAAAATCCTGAAGGAGTTAAGACAATTAATCAGTGATAATGGATTCAAAAGGTCAGCTGTAAACTACCAGGTGACTGGTCCACACAACTCTCCTAAATCACTTCAAGGCATTTAAAGAAAATATGACTTAAGAAATTATGGATAATAAGAAGACACTGGGAGAGTATAAAGAACAATTTGAAAGCCTGCAAAAAAAGTAATAGGCCTTATGGATATGAAAGACAGGATGGATGAGATTAAAAACATGTTAAAGGCACATCAGAGGAGATTTGCATTGCTTGAAGACAGAATTAGTGACATCAAAGACAGAACCTCTTAACTGGAAAAGACAGGAAAATAGAAGAAGAAAATGGAAGAAAATGGAACAAAGTCTTAGGGATTCGAATAACAATGCAAAATGCACAACATACACATTATTGGTGTCCCAGAAGGAGAAGAGAATGGAAAAGGAACAGAAAGAATATTTGGGGAAATAATGACTGAAAACTTCCCAACCTTTCTGAAGAATATAAATATCAATATCCAAGAAGGACAATGCACCCTAAACAGAATAAATCTGAATAGACCTATCCTGAGGCACCTACTTTTCAGAATTACAAATATCAGTGATAAAGAAAGGATACTGAAAGCAGCAAGAGAAAAGCAAAACATCACATACAAAGGAAACATGATAAGATTGTCACCCTCTTATCAGAAACCATGGAAGAAAGAAGAAAATCATATGATTTATTTAAGGTACTGAAAGAGAAAAACTGACAGTCATGAATTCTGCATTCAGCAAAGTTGCCCTTCAAAAATAATGGTGAGTTCAAAGTCTTCACAAACAAACATAAACTGATAGAATATGTTACCAAAAGACCAGATTTGCAAATGATAATAAGGTGGGTGATGTAGCCTGAAAGATAAAAAAGAAGGGTGAGAGATTTTGAGAAGAGTTTAGAAATGAAGAGTTTTAGGAAGGGAAAACTAAAAGATAAGAAGGCAGACAATAGAACAATATGACAAAATAGAGCATAAGGACAAAGTGGATGAAGCAATTTGAAGTTTTCAAGTAGCCCTCACACTATCCAATGAACCGTAAAATATGGAAAGAAGACTTTCTTGGACAAGAACACTCAAGGAGCAATGGAAACTGGCACAGAGGATTCAAAAGAGTGAATCACCAAGAGAAGTAACAGATTTCTCACCACAGTCAACAACATAGAGCCTAAGGACAAAGTTGAAGCAATTTGAAGTTTCAAGTAGCCCTCACACTATCCAATGAACCCTAAAATATGGAAAGAAGACTTTCTTGGGCAAGAACACTCCAGAAGTAATGAAGACTGGCACAGAGGATTAAAAAGAGCGAATCATCAGCAGAAGTAACAGATTTCTCACCACAGTCAATTCCTGATTATGACTTTGAAAGTGATGATTGTTGTTCTTAGTGCAGATATTGCTGAGAAACAGAAGACAGGTTCAACAAATAAAACAATGGTTATTGTGTATGCTTGTAGGACTGTAGAGTTATTGTAGAAACATTAACTGAGAAGGAAGATGGTGCTCCAACACCGGATGGCTTTGTTTATCAAAGCCCAATGAAGGAAAAGTGCATAGCATGAATTATTTGAATATGTCTCTTTTAGATTTAGAAATAGGGATATTTTTTCATTTTAGACATAGGAAGATTTATTCTGGAGAAACAGGGCAAAACTCCTGGTTGTAAGACAAGTTTTTTATGTGAAACATATAAATTTACCCATATCATGTACAATGTGAACACCAGCTGGGTTGGTCTTTGCAAGGCTTAGACAATATCAGAGGGTATGCACAGGGGCTCATCTTGCTTGCCCAAATTCCAGTCTGGATTGTTTGGGAATTTGTTAAGCAACAGACATGGAGAACAGGCTTTATCACATACTCACCCCTGTGCCCCCCAAAATGTTGAGAGATGTGACCTGCCTGCTGCTCAGGGCCATTTCCATTCCACAGTGTGTCTTCAAGAGCCAGAAAGGCATTTAAGGGACAATACATTACATCACAATGGATTATAATTACTAACTTGCTGGAGCAAGAAATAAAATTGGAGCAAGAGAACTTGAGCAAATATATGAAGAGAAAAGTCACCTTAAACTGAAACTCTATAGAGAAATAAACTGATGCTGATGTTTTTAATAAGTGAAAAAAGACCTATAAAGAATTAGAGAAATTTAACAATACTATGAAACAATTAAAGGTAACAGACATGAATATCATAATTCATTCAACAAAAAACACATATTCCTCATAAATGCACATGGATCATTCCCAAATACAGACCACATGTTAGGGCACAAAAAGGGAATCAATAAATTTGAAAAGGTTGAAACCATGCAAATATCTTCTACAAACACAATAGAATGAATCAGGAAATCAATAATGAAAAGAGACTGGAAAATGCAAAAATATGTGGAACTTGAACAATTCACTCTTTAAAAAGAATGAATTAAAGAAGAAATCCCAAGGGAAATTAGGAAATATCTTGAGAGGAAAGAAAATCTAAACAAAACATATCCAGTGGTCAGAGGGAATTATAGAACTCTAAATTCTTACATTTAAAAAGAAGGACTATACCAGTACACTCATCTCTGGCATGCCATCCCAGAATATGCCCTATAGGCAGAAGCAGGTTATGCACAGCTAAAATAGTATAAGAAACAATAAAATCAAAGAGACCTGACCCAAATGATTACCCGCTTAAACACATAAAATAGAGCACCGAGGATGGGGGAAATTCTATTCTAAAGGGAATAGAGGGGGCAGAACTATAAATGAGGGAATTTCTAAGGCCATGGGCACATGTCCAGGAAAATACTCAGGCTCAGTAAAGACAAAGAGGAGCCCGTGCTTTCACTTCTTGCTGATTTATTAGAAAGGAGAGCTAAACAGAGGAACATAAAGCAACACAGAGCTGATTTGCAAAGACTGTAAATGATGTTACTTGTTTTGGTTTGCTTGCTTTATTAGCACATGGAACTCAAGGAAATCACTGTCAATTAATTGGATATAAAAACAAGAAAAAACTCAGAGACTAAATCCAAGAGATATCCCATTAAAAGTTTAAAATGTACAATATGCAGCAAAAGACTACAAGACAAAGAAAGAGTAAAGTATAGATTATCTCAAGGAACAAGATAAAATTTTGGACTCCACCAATGGAGAGCAGACTTTGGACATATCATCTAAAACTTAAAAAATATAAAAAGATCTTATACAAACTCAAAGGGGTAATGGAAAACCCAGGGAAATAAATAAACAATATCAGGAAAATGATGATTGAATCACATGAGCATCATAATAAAGAGAAAGTAATTTTAATAAGAAAACAAATACAAATACTGGAATTGAAAGCCACTATAACTGAAATGAAAAAGTCCCTAGATGGTTTCTTAAACAGATTAGAGCAGAGAGAAGAATCAATTAACTTGAAAGTTAAGAAAATTGTAATGTTTCAGGCTGAAGAGCAGAAAGCAAAAAGAATAACAAATTGAACAGAATATAGCAGACATCTGGGACAATGCCAAGGTGCCAATATACAGATTATGGGAATCCCAGGAGATGAAAGAAAGGAGCAGAAGGAATATTCAAGAAATAATGGCAGAACACTTCCGAATTTTAAAAAAGAAAGTTAATATACACCTTCCAGAAGTCCAATAAACCATAAATAGTATAAACTCACACAGAATCATGCTCAGACACATGGTAGTAAAATTGTTGCATGCCAAGGATAAGGACAGATTTCTGAAAGCTATAAAAACAATCCACTATATACATGGGATTCCCAATAATATTAATGGCCAATTTCTCATCAGAAACCTTGAAAGTTGAGAAGATTACTGATTACTGGATTGAAATATTTAAAGTGCTGAAAGAAAATATCTACCAACTAAAAATTGTCAGGCAGTCTTTGAAAAAATAAGAAAGGTTTAAGATATTCCCAGATAAACAAAATCTGAGGAAGTATGTCATTATTAGACTTGACCTGCACTGAAAGCTAAAGAGAATTCTTGAAAATAAAAGGAAAGGACACTAGCTAATGGATCAAAGAAATAAAGATAGCTGATGAAGCCATATTGGTAATTATATACAACAGTAATATTCTAATTTGGGTCACTCCATTTTTTACTTCCTAGAGTTTCTAAAATGCAAATGCATAAAAAATGTTAAGTCTAGGGGTTTGGATGCACAATAAATGTATAATTTGTAAGAAGAACAACAAAAGGTTGTTGATATAGGGTTTAGGAATAGTGTATATACCATGGAATTTAAATTGGAAAAAATCAAACATGACTGCTACAGGTTTGGGATAATAAACTTAAGCCCCATGGTAATCTCAAATAAAACATCTGAAAAATGCATACAAAAGGAAACGAGAAGAGACTCAACATTATACACTACACAAAATCAAATAAATATGAAATTAGGCATTGGCAGAATAATTGAGGATAAAAAGGTATGATTTTAAAAGAACAAGTAAAAAAAATGGGAGGAAATATTCCTGCATCAGTAATGCCTTATGTGTAAATGGCTTAAACTCTCCATTCAAAAAGCAGAGATAAGCAACATGGATAAAAAAGTATAACACAAATATATAATCTTTACAAAACATTCACCTTAAATTCAAAGGCAAGTAATTTCAAAGTGAAAATTTTGAAAAAATATTCAATGCAAATAGTACAAAAAGAGAGCTGGAGTAGGTATATTAATATCAGGTAAAACAGACTTTAAGTCAAAAACTGATAGAAGAACAAAGAATAATAATATATACTGATAAAAATAAATTGAATAAGGAGACATAATAATCATAAATATATTAATCTGTGGTACTTTGAGACTGCATGTACCCCAGAAAATCATTTTCTTAAACCTGGGCCATTCCTGTGGGTGTGAGCATATTGTAGGTGGGACTATTTGATTAGAACACTTCAGTAAGACATGACTACAGTCCTTTATAAACAGGATGGATATACAGAGAAAAAAGGCCTTAGATGTAAAGAGCAAGCCCCAGAGGCTGAGAGGTCCTGAAGGCCAAAGGCTAGAAATCAGCAGAGTGCAGAGGCACAGATAGAAGAACACAAAAATGGTCAAAAAAAAAAGACACAGATGGTGCAGCCATGAGCTGAAACAATGGGGTCTAAAGAAGAAAGCAGAGTCAAGCAGACACTGCCATAGTACCCTGTCATGTGACAGGAGTTCAGGATCACTTGTAACCAATCATTGGGGAAGATAAAACAGAAAGCGTCTCAGGACCTTGTGTTAGGCAATGGTTTCTTAGATTTTACACCCAATTCATGAGGAACAAAACAAAAAAGTAGATATAAGGGTCTGTATAAAAATTAAAAGCTGAGAAAAATAGCTAGAGGATAGGCTGAAACAGCCTGGGAAAATATCTTCTAGGGTTTAGGACACCAGGTGAAGGCTGGACACTGCCCAGAGGAGAAAGGGACAAAGGAGGGGAATCTTGATGACAGAACTAAGTTGAAATCAGTGGCTACTGCTACCAGCACATCCCCCAAACTATAGACACTTTAGAATTCTCTGGCCTCTTAGCCTGCCCCTACAAACAAAGGGGCCTCCAGGGATCCACTACCTCATGAAAGGGGAGAGAGAGGGACATAGCCTAAGTGTGACTCAGCATTTGACTCACAAATTTGGTCTGCTGTGTCCCAGGAGCACTTCCAGGCAAAGTGGGCTAACACCAATTTTTGCCTTGGGAGCCAGAAAGGGGCTAAAGATATACAACCCTCCCAATCTCTAACTCTAATAACAGGGACAGATTTTTGAGGACTCAGATGGAAGTGGAAATATTTCCAACCCAAGAAAATGGAGGGGGCATCTAGAGAAGCCTGGAGAACTGTCACTGAGAAAGTTTGAATTACAAGGCTCTTAACCTCCGTGCAGGAAGTTCTATCACATTAATATAGTCTGTGTTGCAACCAATAAACTACGACCAGGCACTGAACTGAGAGATGCCAAAGAGCACCATATTCTGACATACCAAGGAAGCACATGTGAGAAAATTAAAAATGAATGGCTTTTTCTGGCCTTTATACCTTACCTACTCAAGGCCCTAGGAAGCTGGTCTGCAATCAATTACTGAGTCCAGAGCCCAGTTTTGAGCAAGTAGCAGGGACAATCCTAATATTCCAGGTCAAGCCAAGAATCAAAAAACAGTGATAACACACAGCATCCCACCACTAAATCCCTACAAAAGGGAAAGAAATTGAGCATCTTAATAAACTACTTCCTAAGCAGATGCCTTGATATCAGCAAAAAATTACAAGCCTTGCTAAGAAAATGGAAGACATGGCCCAAGACATGGAATATATCAAAGCCCCAGAAGAGACACAGGATTTGAGAGAACTAATTAGTGAGATGTGCACAAATTTCCAAAATCAATTTAATGAGTTGAAAGACCATATGACCAAAGAGTTAAATGACATCAAGAAGACATTGAGCAAGTGCAAAGAGGAATTTGAAATCCTGAACAGAAAGTTAGCAGACCTCATGAAAATGAAAGACAAATTAGGTGAGACCAAAAACACAATGGAGGCATACAACAGCCAGCAGACTGAAAACGGTAGAAGAAAAAATAAGTGAAATAGAAGATAAAACACCTAAGATTGAATAGAGAAAGAATGGAAAAAATTGACCAGGTGTCAGAGAGTTGAATGACCACATGAAATGCAATAACATATGTGTCATGGGAGTTCCAAAAGGAAAGGAGAAGGGAAAAGATTCAGAAAGAATATCTGAGGAAATAATAGCTGAAAATTTCCCAATTTTCATGAAAGAAATGAACATACACGTCCAAGTAGTGCACCATACCCCAATCAGATTAAATTTGAATAGACCTACTCCAAGACACATATACTGAGAATGTCAACTCTCAAAGATAATTAGAAAATTCTTAGAGCAGCAAGGGAGAAGCAAGCCATCACATTCAAGGGATGTTGAATAAGACTTAGTGCAGATTTCTCTTCAAAAACCATAGAGGTGAGATGACAGTGGTATGATACAATTAGAAAACTGAAAGAAAAAACTGCCAGCTGAGAATTCTTTATCCAGCAAAATTGTCCTTCAAGTTTAAAGGTGAGTATAAAATATTCACAAACAGAAACTAAGAGAGTTTGCAAAAAAAGAGAATTCACCTTTTCAAGAAATATTAAAGGAAGCCTTAAAACCTGAAATAAAAAGTCAGGAGAGAGAGGCGTGGAGTAGAGTATAGAAGAAAGAATAGAAAAAGGATTGCCAAAAGAGTAAGAAGACAGACAAAAATATGATATGACATAAAACCAAAGAATAAAATGATGGAAGGTAAATAATGCATTTACAGTAATATCATTAAA
>JAQZBX010027315.1:0-28438 GCA_029593785.1 Cabassous unicinctus
AAAAAAAAAAAAAAAAAAAACTACGCTAGCAATAAAAGAACACCACAATTTTTTTTGGAAAATAGGAACAAAATACATAATTTCACTCAGCTATTAACATTTTTTATCTTTTTCCTAGTTATAATCAGAATATTTGTAAAAGTTTACACCAAATTTTTCAAACCTGAATTTTAAATTTAGCATCATGATTTGGATCATGCCTCATTAAACTCATAATATTCATTTTATAGATATATAATATTTCAGCAAATAAAGAATCCTTCATTTCATGGAATATTTCTCTGTTGTTCAGTATTTAACATAAGCTCAATGTTTCAATATCTTCAAAAGTATAACCTTGTAGTGGTTTCCCCTTTATGGAGTTGTGGTTTCACATTATATACATCACTTTAGAATACAACTCTGAGGTTGGATTATACAAATTTCCACATCTCAGAACCAAAAAAGAAAATTTATTTCAAAATACACAAATATTTTCACAGACTTAATACAAATGCACATGAATTTTGGGGGGGAAAAAACTTCAGTGTAAACTGTTTTAGTTTCCTGTAAAATGGATTGGCTTAAACAACAGGAGCTTATTGACTCAAGGTTTTGAGGCTAGAAGTCCATAGTTGGGGCATCAGCAAGGCGATGCTTTCTCCCAGAAGACTGTGGCATTCTGCGCTTGGCTGTCGGTGATCCTTGGTCCTTGGCTTTTCCATCACATGGCAGTGCACATGGTAGTGTCTTCTCCTTTCTTTCTGGGTTCCACGGACTTCCAGTTTCTGGCTGTTTCCTGTGACTTTCTCTCTCTGTCTGTCTGAATTTCAAGTGCTTAAAAAGGACCCCAGCCATCGGATGAAAGCCCACCCTGATTCCGTTGGGTCACACTTTAACTGATGTAAGTTCTTCAAGAGATCCTACTTGCAGTGGGCCCACACCCACCAGAATGGGACCAAGGTGGAGAGCACACGCAGACTGAGGGGCACAGTTCAGTCCCAGCCGTGAGCCTGAAACATTCCATGAAGGAACAGCAAAATTAATTTTATGAGAAACTAGGGCATCCAAACAGGCATTATTTTGTGGGCTTAAGTAAAAAATAACAAGGAAATCTTCTCTTCTTCCTGGAAGGGGGTATTTATGAGAGAGTAAGATAGTAGGTGCATCCCGTTTATGAAACATGCGGGGTAACTTGAGGTAGCTCGTCCTGAGAGGCAATAGAGTGCTTCATTAACAAAGTACCTTTTAAAGGACCCATCCTAGATGTAAAAGTTGTTTATGAGGAAAAGAAATGAGCCCAAGGAGCAAAGGTAGACTAGGCACGTGACCCTGCTTCTGCTCGCTCAGGATTCGAAGGAGTGACCCCCAACCCCCAATTCAGAGCGTCCCTCTCCTGATTGTCTTCCTCTGCAGCCAGAGCAGCTGCTTACAAGAACTGAGATTTTGAATATTGTTCCAGATATTCTAACCAAAAACTTACACCACTGCTGGTTAATGTGTGCATGTTGGGAATCGCCACACACCCCAGTTTTATCCGCCTGGATGTCGTTTGGCGGAGCGCGCACACAACATGATCCCAGACCTGGGATCCAGTTCCAGCCCTGTTACTACTGTGTGGTCTTAAACACGTTATTGAACCTCCCTGAGCTTCAGCTTGCCCCTCTCTAAATTAGGGCTATTTATACCTTACAAGATTGTTGAGAAGAATTCCTGAGTTAGCACATGCAGAGCGGACAGGCTCACAGTAGACATTCAGTAAATGTTAGTTTCCTTTCCCCTCTTGACACTTTAAATTTTTAAACTAATATTTCCAGGGATTGCATTTTGTTTGATCAAGATGAGTTCTGTAGATTTTAAAGATTCTAACCAAAGAACAATTCCTGACAGTACTGAATCCTATAGGAATGCCTTTAAAGGAGAATCTTTGTGTAGAACAGGAGATTTTGCTTTAAAGGTACTTTAGTTACCCACCGTGGCTATTATCCATATAGGACCTTCAACAAAGAATATAGAACTAGTTTGCGATAAAAATTTGTTTTAAGGTAATTGCTAATGTTAAGCATTATTATGTAATTACTTGCAATTCCCAGAGAAGTATATTTTCAAACCTATTTAATTTAGTCAGTGACTCTAATTAACATTGATAGATAATATTTAGAATGAGATAGAAATGGAATATAATACATTCTTGGCATGGTATAATTATCAATATTAGTATTTTATTGCTACTTAACGCTCTTTTGTTACATCTCTGAAATAGACGCGTAACAGAGAAAATCTTCAGTGATGGTCAAGACAAGACGTTTTCCAGAGGCTTGCTGCCTTGATTTCTCATTACAGCTTCTGAGTCACCTAAACACTGATGGACCAAACCAAGCTTCGACACACTTTGGCTTCATCCTCTCTGTTATTCACTTTCCTTCCGCCTAAAATATGAACAGCATAATTCTCCATCCCGAATATCAAAATATTCCATTAAGTAAGCACATCTGGATAAGGATTAACAATTATTGTAATCTTGTTAATGAATCATCTTTACCATGCACTCTTGAGCCCTTGAAACCCTAATGCTTTAAAAACATTTATCGGGTGAGGGAGCTAATGATAGTAAATTGTGGTAGGTCTTAGCTTAGGTCAGGGCACGACGGAGAGCAGACCGTCTCCACCTGGAAAGCTGCCGTTAGTTTAAACTGGAGTCCCAGTGAATCTCCTTGATGACTGCTGAAATCTGTCACGTACCACTCACTGCTCAGTTCTGGGCCCACATCCCTGGCCGGCTCAGCAGCAGTTGGCACGTTCCGTCTTCCACTCCTTACCAAAGCTCGCTCTTCCGTGGCTGCCTGGGCACGGCTTTGTGGTTCTCCTCCTTCATTCCTGACCTGCTCGGGGCGCTTTGCTTGTCCCTCCTCAGCAGCTTGCTCCAGTGTGTAGTGCTCGCATCGCTTTTCTTACCTGACTTCACTGAAGCCCTGGGAGAGCCCGTCCCGTCTTAGGGTACATGCCATTTACATGTGATCTTCCCTGTCTTACAAAATGACATTCTTCCAGATGTTCAGGCCAGAAACCTTGGCGTCGTCCTTGGATACGCTTTTCTTTCATATTTTCCATCCAGTTCGGCTCTATATGGAATCCAGCAAATCCTCACCATGTATTTAGTCCGAGCCGCCATTAGCACTTAACTGGATCATTGCAGGAGACTTGCGGTTGCTCTCCCTACTTTAAGTTTCCACCTTCAGCCTTAGCACCACGGCTGGACTGGTGCTGAGACTGTGCTTCTCAGCTCAGAGTCCTCCCCTGGCTTTCCGTCTTCCTTACTAGAGAGGATTTCGTAACCCCCCCACCTAAAAGAGCACCCTGGTTCTTGCCAAGCCGCTTACCGTCCTTTGTCATTCTCATGGCGCTGTTCACCAACACACCCTACAGATTGCGTGGCTGTGTGTGTGCCTGCCCACGAAAACACAGGCCCCCACAGGAAAGGGGTTTCCTTTGTCAAGTTCACTCTGCCTGTGCCTTGAACAGTGCTCAGCACATGCTAAGCTCACAGTAACTGCTGGCTAAATTCCAACTTTGTCTGTTTTGGTTTAAATAGTTTGATCCAGTGTTTGGGATATGCGGGTTCCATGGTCCTGCTGCTTGACTCGTTAGCGGACAATATACAGAAGTTGCAAACTTACTGTCTTTTCCTCTCCTCGGTGTCAGTCACCAATACATAAAACAAACGTATCGGCATTAAGATTCCATTTCATTTTTTTAAGTCAAAGATGTATAATTGTCTTATGCTGAATTGTTTGGCGTGTCCAGAGGGACAAGCCTCCATCTTGGTGGCACTGTAAATGGTAGATCTGCCTTCCATCAGCTCTCCAGTTTAAAAAAAAAAAGAGCTGTTGGATAAAAGCATACCTCCCTAAAACATTTTTTCTATTTAGCCCTATTTAGCTATTTGCATGTCATTAAAAATAGGATGTCTGTTTCCTCCTGCTTCCTGTTTTTCTGCAGCTGAGTTCGGTAGTTAGCCGAGGTTTTAGCTGTCTAACTCAGTGATGGCCTTGCAGTTCTAGAAGCTGAGAAGCATGTTTCCATCTCAGGCCCTTGTTCTCTCTGATCAGGCCTCTGGAATTCCGCCCCCAGGCTGTCCCTGGTGAGCCGGTGGACAGCTTCCACCTGCAGAAGGTTTTCCTCAACCACCGGATCTAAAGTACTCATTCTGCCGACCATCACTCCAGTTCCCGAATACCTGCCTTAATCTTTCCGGTAACGCAGCTCCTGTTTCCTTATAAATTTAGTTGCAATTTTGTGCCCCCCACTAGAATGAACTCCTTCGAATCCCTGACTTTGTCTCCTCCATCCTTATGGCCCAGGTGTAACAGTCTGCTACAGGACAACGGGCCTTGGCCCAGGTTGGTTTCAGCAATGAATGGATAGATGGATGGGTGAAATCCCTTTAACCTTTGTCAGTGGCGGATTTGGGAAAGTCGGGCAGGCTTTTGAGAGTTCTCAAGCCTATGAGGCAATTTCTAGCGATTTCTTATAAGTTGTGAAGTTCTTGTTAAGTAGCTAAGTTTCTAATAAATTTAAAGAGATAATCAATGGTCCATCTAAATTCTTGATCACTGGCAAATATTACTTGATAGCAAAGTTACCTTATTTATTTTATCTTTAAAGCCTGAATATTGTTTTAAATTGATATCATAAATCCAAACAATATCCACATTGTATAAATTAGAAATGATGTGGCCATTTGACATGAAATGTCCTTGTATCATCAGCTACTGCTGGAAGAGACTCTCTAGTTCTGCTATACCTCTGCCCTTTGAAGAAGGAACCAATTTTGATCCTTGTAATGGCAGTTTCTTTCTGCCACCATAGACCCTGAAGGCTGGTCTATGGCCTGCTTAAAGATTAAAAGATAGTATTTCATTCTTAAAGATTAAAAGATAGTATTTCATTCTATAGTTATATTAATATATCATCTAGAGCTATAACTACATCCATATAATTGAAGAATAAGCATTGTTAGAGTTCTTGATCTAGAGTTGGGCAGATATTTCTTAGTAGCTTAGTAATTCCATATCAGTAGACTGGGAGAGAATGCAAGGACGTCACAACAGTCTACGTAATGACAGTACTGACTAAGATTGTGAAATCAGTAGAGGTGGAAGTGCTATAGGTTTATGTGTGTATATGTGGGGAGGGGGACAGTTGAAGAGGGTCTGTGGATTCACTGCAGACAAACTTCAATTAAGCACTTAAATTTAAATAATGCTGACTATTATTTAGTTATTTAGCCAGGCTTAATGCTAATAGTTGGATAACTACAGTTAAATAAAGAGTTAGATTAAATAACATAATAATATTTTCTTCTATCTCAGTTCTTGAGAAATTGCTTTGTCCCAAGCAGAAAAAAGATAAAGAGCCTTTGGGTGCTGTCATGCCCCTTCCTCAGTCCTGCACCCAGTACGCTCACTGCTCTCCAGACAACCTGCATGTGTCCTTGACTGACGTCATCCGGGATGTACCCCCTGCCTTGAAGGCCAGTCCCCTTCTGCCTACTCTTGTTCAGCTACAATTTAGGAAAATGAAAGGATCCCGTGCTGAGTTTTCAAAATTATTTGACTACTCATCCTCACCCAACTAGAACTAAGAAAAATGCTGAGAAACACCCCTGAATGCACAATAGAAAAGCCAAGTCACCTGCGGTGCCCTCGTGACATCGTGGCACAGGTCAGATCTTGTCGGTGGTGGTCATTGCTGGCTCATCTGTCTCTCCCTTCATACTGTGAGGTTTGCAGGCCACACGTGGATTGTGTCTGTAACCCAGAGGGAAAGTTGGAGTCGCTCTGCTCTTCTGAGAGTTGGGAAAATGTATTCACCCTCATCCCATTTTGCATCCTGCTAGAGCCCAGAGTTCTCCCCACAAGTCCTGAAAACTACTTCAGAGTTTCTTTCTGAGCATCCCCCAATGTGTCAACTCCTACCTCCGTGTGTCTCAGGTCTGCTCCATCACCCAGACCCAGCACTCTGCCCCTTCACAATGATCTGCTTTCTACAGAATTTAATGCGTTTAATAATTTCTCAAAAATTTGACGGCTTCTGAGGAGGAAGGCACAAAACACAAGTCTCCTTTAACCAAAGCTTCAGCCCTCTCTTTCTTTCTCTCATTCCCTCTTTTCCCTCTTTAAAGCTATTGTCAGATTCCTCTCCATTGCTCACACAGGGCAGCTGCTCCCAAGCTTAGTTGCCACAAAATCCCAGGTTTCATCCTTAGCAAGCTTATTTAGAAATATTCTCAACAAAGAAAGGTCTTCATTTAAGAGAAACTTCCAGACTACCCGAAAAGAATAATTTTTCCCATCTCAGAGTATATGTCTTATTCACCTTTGTCATGGGCGAGGGATCAAGAATTTTGTAGAAACCTCACTTTCTTTGGCTGTTATTGTCTCAGTTATCTTGGTCCTTGATCACTTTCAGTAACTTTAGAAGTCTCCTATTTTAGTTCTCCTTGACTGTGATTTGAACACCTGAAATTGATTAGTGTGCTATTTTAAGTTTCCCTTTGTCCTTTACAAATTTCTCAGATCAGAAGAGAGAAACAGATTGTGCAAACCTCATCTCTTACTCAGGAAATATTTCTGTAAAATAAGTGAAATGTATTACTTTTTTAAAAACTCAAAGTTTCAAAATTCCCCTTGAGTTTTATCCATGGGATCTTATACTGATAGAACTATGTAGTTAGAATGAATGAAAACCCAGAGATCTTAGTCATGGGGTGGGTATCTTTGGCTACTGAAAATACTCTACATTTTAATGAACCCCTCTTGCCAGCATTTAGGAGAGTATAAGAATGATAGCACACTTCCACTGACACTAATTGAAATCTCAAAAACGATTTCCCTTAAGAACATGAGACCAGTGATTCATTCCCTTTGTGAAGACTGAAAAAGAAGCCTAAAGCTCTAGTAAATTATAAGTTATTTGTTAATGGTAAAGTAAAGTATTTCACTGGGGACAAATACCCCCACTTTGTGTGGGCATGTAGTGACCATGTTTGGCCTATTTCATTACTCCTTTGAAGTGGAATTTGACCATAAAGTGAAAGGTCATATTTTAGACCTTTTAATTTACCCAAGATTTAAACATAGGTATGATACAGTGACGAGCCAATCCGAGAGCCACAGATGTGTTTGACATTCTACAGCTCCTTCAGCGTCCTTGTCACGGGGCCAGTGCTCAGTGCCTAAAAAGGAAGTTGGCACAGACAGCTCCAGTACTGCGTTGCTGAGTCTGGGCACAGGCTCCTTCTGCAAAGCTTTTATAGTCGTACTTCATAGGCGTTTCCACGTGGTAGTAGACGAGAGCATGAAATACGTTCAAGTGTGTTATCTCCATTTGGGGAGGCAGCTTAGTGAAGTGAATTGAGCTCTGAATTGGAAATCTGGAGATCTGAGTTACTGTTCTAGTTTATAGTTCTCATAGTCGTAGCCAAGTCACTTAGGAGCTCTGGGTATCAGTTTCTTCACCTGCAAATATGGGCAATCCTACTTGTCTTATAATTAAAGTATAGATTCTCTTGGGATGGTTCTTATTTTTTTCCCTTCATATTTGCAATTGTGCCTGGCCCAGTGCCCAGTAATTGCCTTGTGATTAATTGAGTTTGTGTTTAGAAAAGGATAGAGTAAACCCCAGATAAAATTCAGGAGTTTTAACCTGATTATATTATACTGTACATATTGTTTATTGAAGATGCAATACTTGTTCCATTATTCGCACAAACACCAAGATGACATTATAAGAAGCCGCCTTCTGTAATGCATTTGGTTATTCTGTTACTCCAATGACAGTTCCCTGTGATCACAGAATTTTGCATTTGCCTGTTTAGTTCTGCTGTGTCAGCTAAAGCTAGAGTGACCCTGTGTCCAAGTTTGCCAGGGACATCCACGGTTTACCTATAGTGTTCTGGCATAATTACAAATAGCACCCTCTTTCACCGACAAACATGCCCCCAGTTTGGATGATAAATTATGTGGTCACTCTGTTTAAGCATAAATAATGACGTTCTATTATATTCTTTATGGAGCAGAGAAAAAACATCAAACTATAGAAATGTATATAGCTCTGAGGTTTTAAACCTTTATTTTTAAACTAGACATAATGCTAAGACAACAGATTTCTTCTTATGTCATTTTTGTAGATCATCTCTCTATGTGTAACTAGCAGTGTTTAGAAAATCAGATCATATTTCTGTTATGACAGTATTTTCCTGGCTTAGACTGCTTTTTGCTGGCCTGCAGAAAATCTAGTCTTCTTCCAGTTTCTCCACCTTAAGAACTTTTAGAACTTCTCAGGATCGCCATTCATTCATGCCTTCATTCAGTAAATATTCTTGGGCCTACTATGTGCTAGCATGACAAAAGTTGCTGGGTGTACAGTGGTGAGCAGGAATGGACATTCCCAGCCCTCATGGAGCTTACTGTCTTTAAAGGATAAACGGGTATTAATAATCTTACAAACATGAAGTTGCAAATCTGATAATGCTTCAAAAGGACATCCAGGCAGCTGGATGCTCTGAAAGCCAATAATTGAGGGATCTGAGCTGGTCCTAGCTACACAGGAAAGTGTCTTCATGGAAGCTGCAGTTGACTCAAGATCAGAAAGATAAGTCAGAGTTACCCAGGTGAAGAGGGAAGAGCGGGAGACAGAAGATAGCTTGTGCCGAGGCCCTGTGGTCGGTGTAAACTAGGGTACAGGCCTGGGAGTGTGCAAAAAAATGGCCAGAGTGGCTGTCACATCGCAGGTAGGGCAAGAAATGAGGCTGCTGAGGTATCTCAAGAGGCAGGGAAGAAACCGAAGTGTTTTAAGCCAGCGGTGATAGAATCAGATTTGTGCTCAGAAAATTCCTGCTTGGGCAAGTTGTAAAGAATAGATATAAGGTAACCAGGGGAAACAGAGTATGTGAGATGACAAGGTCGGTGGCTTTCGTGGCAGTCCTGGCTGGAGGTGAGAGGTCAGTTGAACGAGAAAGTCAGATCTCAAGTGGAGAGAAGAGTGTTGGTTTGATGTTCCTGAGGTGAATTCTGTAGGTCACGGTGATGGGTTAGAGAGGGAAAGCGAAGACGCAAGAGGGGCCAAAGATGACCTCTCCAGTTTCTAGGTTGGGCAGTTTCATGGTTCACAAAGGTTTCCTGCCCTCTTTCACTTTCTACCTTGGCCAGCCATCTGACACCAACCTTGTGCTCTCTCAGCTGCAGGCCACCTTCCTGTGTCCCAAAGAGGGGCAGAGATGCTTCTCTTAATTCCCCAGGAGGGTAACTGAGATACATTTCTTTCCTTTACAAAAGTGTAGTTAAGTTCAGAGAAAATATAAAGGAACTATAACACAGAGAGGAACGTAAAACTACCCAGATGCACCTACTTGTGGAGCCCCAAACCCCAGGCTCATCCACTTGGTGTTCATAACAGGGTGATTCCTAGCTTTCCTAGAAAATGCCAACAAGTTGCCAGGGTCACTTTACCTTTACTGCACACCTGTAGATTCTTCTTGGATTTTCCCAATTACCATGGCCAAGGTCATGCTACCAATGTGACATCAATGAATGTAGATTTGGAAAGAGATACCTAGAATCAGCCGCCAGCTTCAGTGTACCACTGAATAAAAGCCAGTGGAATGGGAGAGGTTGAAATTTGTGTGAGAAATGGGATCTAATAGAGCAGGTAAGGAGAGAGGATACAAAATAAAGGTATAAGGATTATGGTTGGACAAAAGAAAATATATCTCTTCCAATGAGTTTGGAGGCAAAGAGTTAGACTGGAATAAATTCAGAGAGAGGAGAGGAAGTTAAATGAGTTCTCACCTGATGGATTATTTTATCTGTTAATTAGGAAATGAAATCTTTACTGAGAGTGAGGAAGTGGTGGTTGGCATAGACTGTTGGATTGGGAGGAATAGTAAAGATTTGAAGGAAAAGGAGATACGGAATGATAGTGGTACAGTATTGAAGACCAGTGATTTTGAAGACCAGGACTTTGTACCAGTACTCTTCTCCTGGGTCACATGGTTTTTATCCAGCAGTTAATAGCACAGGTATAGGAGCACAGAAATAAAATAATAGAATTGATATTGGGTTGAAATTTTGCTTCAATTTCAAAATTTCCTTTGGAAGAATGGCAAGAATTCAGGGGCATGGGGAGTGTAAGAGTAAGAGCAGAGGGGAGGTGAAGTAATAGGCTATGATATCTAGGATGGAGAGGCAGAAGGGAACTTTTAGACTAGAGAAAGATGTGCCACTAAGGTATTTGCTGTCTTAATGAGGCTGTAGAACATATGTAGTAGAAGTAAGAGAATGAGAGAGCTGACAAGTAGGAGATGCTGGTCAGACAATAATATTACAGAGTTGGACCAGTAGAGAGGTGAAAGCGTTCGGGTTTGTCCCGAATGTGACTGACCGGAGCAGAGTGGAGGTGAAGATCATGATGATGAAATACCTGGAAACTCTAAGACAAAGTGCTGGGTGGTTTTTCAAAAGGACATGGAAGCCATTCAGGATCTTGGTTTGGAGATGAAGACTTTTAACCATATATCGAAGTTTTTATTGAATATAGGAGGGCTCACTAGGATGCCAGCCATTAGCAGGGAGAAAGAAGGTAGAGCTGAATGGTGTGAACCTCAAAGAGAGGGTTTTTATAGGCGAGTTACGAAGTAATACTTTGAAGGTGGTAATGAAGAAAGCATGCCACTGAGTCCTGTGGTAGGGGGTTTACAGAAATGGCCAGCACTGTCAGGAGTATCAGTGCATACTTAAGGAAAAAGCAAGGTGCAGTGAAAGGAGAGAGGGGGGGGAAGGCAACTTTCTGTGAAAATGAGAATGTAGTAGAGGGTTTTGGTGTATGTGTGTGTGTGTTTGGCTTGCTTTAGATTTGTTGGTTTGGTTTTACTTTAACCATACAAACAAGCCTATTTGAAGAACAGGTGTTCCAGGAGATGGTTATGGAATGACACGCTTCCAAGGGGCAGAAATTAAAATATCTTCAGTGCCAGAAAACATAGGCATTCTTGACCATCTTCATTTTTTACATGAAAAAATTTTGCCATGAGTACACCTCCTCATGAAAAAGTTCACGTTTAAGATCTGAAGTTAATTATGAGCTTCACAAATAGTGTTCTTGGATTCGTTTCTCAGCTCCAGGTGCTGAGCCTGTGTCCTTGCTGAGGAGGTAGCCCTGGGCAGTTTCTGGCCTTGAAAGCAGCCAGTTGTGTTTACTTTGTTACGCTGGCACCAGGAAGGGGGCTCACAGATCCTGTTGGGTAACCAGAGCCATGCTGGTGATTACAGCACCGCCGAGGAGTTGGGACCATTTATCTGGCAGAAGTGGAAATATTTTTCTTAGCAAAGCTGTTCTGTCACCATTGGAAAGTCCTAATACAGGACTTAAGAAAGGACACACATGCACATACTTTCAACTGTGGTAACATACATTTTTACCATTGTTATGTTAGTGAGAAATGAGTCCCTGTGGTTATTGGTTGTAGATATTAATTGGTGAAGGAAATCGAGATACAGACCCTCAGATCTGAGCGTGGACCTACATGATAAGGTCCTGTGTGACAGGTGCTCACCACTGGCTTTCTCGAGGTCTCGTTTACTCTTCTGTGCCACCTGTCATTCCTGGCTTAAACTTTGTCCAGGAAATTCACCCACCCTGAACAAAGAGCCAGCGCCCTTACCTGAGTTCTATCCTTCCTCTTCTA
Organism: Cabassous unicinctus; assembly: GCA_029593785.1. Taxonomy (NCBI): domain Eukaryota; kingdom Metazoa; phylum Chordata; class Mammalia; order Cingulata; family Chlamyphoridae; genus Cabassous; species Cabassous unicinctus. Next base: position 11,726 of record JAQZBX010027315.1, read on the forward strand.
GAACCTACACTTGTTGAGGCCGTGTCCTAAAGTGCCGTGTCCCACTCTAAGTCAATGGTAGTCATCTGTGTTTAACTCCAGCAGTCTATCGTGCTATCTCATTTGAGGCTTGTCAGTGTGTAGAGAGTGGTGAAAGATACAAGATGATAGGGGAGTTGGTTTTTCTGCCTCTCTGTCTCATTTGAAACATAATTTTGCTTGCTGACAAGTAAATGGTATAGGTGTAGGAAAAGAATAGCAACCACTATATGATTTTGACAGAGTTCTTATGTTGCAATATCAAAAAAAAAAAAATGCCAAGAACGGTGATGGCTCAAGTGAGAATGTTCCTTTCAAACAATAGCACAGCTTTAGTCAGCTGGTACACAGGCACACTCAACATCAAAATGCAGCTGCGAGGGTGAAGCATGACATGCGCTTCATTGAACACTGCACAGAAGGTAAATGAAGTGTATATTTTCCAATCACAATTGGAATTTTAAGTGAGTGGAATGGAATAAACTCAGTTTGGAATTTGAAATAAATTCAGCTTGGAATGTGTCTTAGAGACTAAGGTTTACATAAGAACTATACAAACCTCTCAGCGTGAAACATGACACAAGGTGAAATTTTCCTGGCATCTTGAGCCAGTTATGGATTTCTGAAGGACCAAGGCACAGACCTTGGCTAAAGAACTGTCCGTTTCTGCTTGGAGAAGGAAACATCAACGTTTCTATGATACCCTGAAATGGGATCGATACTGCACCTAGTAGATGCAGTTGTGTACACTTTCGCAAAATGTGGCATTTTCAGTTTGATATCACCAATACCATGTTTTCATCAGATTTACATTTTTCTTTCTCCTGCTTTCTGCTTCCATAGTTCTAGCTAGTTTCATATATCATACAGATACAACTGATCAGGAAAAGTGAGAAGTAGTTGGGGGAACCCAAGGAAAGAGTTAACTTCCAGTATTTCAGAAGTAACCACTAGTAGCAGCTTACCTACCCTGTTGCCAAAGCTTTTTCTCAAACTGTGGATTCTCATGAGCTTAACCTTTGCAGGGGAATCACCAAGAGGATTTGACTTCTATGCAGGGATCGGGGAACGGCTGATAATTAGCAATCCAGTCTTTTTCTAAGGTAAGTTTAAGGGCGCAAAAAGGCTTTCAATCTGCCGAGAGTTGAAGAATTTATATCTTTCTTAGGTGCTTAGAAACGTTGGGATGGTTAAGGCTCTGGGGATGGGGGGGTGCAAGGTACTAGTGCCAAAGAAGAAATTATCTGTAGAGTAGCACCCTGGAGGAGGGGGATGGCTCAAAAATAGAGGAAAAAGTAAAAGGGGTCGATCAGGTGTTCATAGTAAGAGCCTGTGTGTTTCATGAAACGATGAAGCAGTGGGTGAGCCCCAGGAATGCAGGATATGTTGAATTAGTAATGGGGCTGAGTGATTTGCTTGTTCTGGGTGTAGAGCTGTTTGGGGGTATGGAATGAGTCCCTTGTACTGCGTGTTACACTTTCCACTTTCAACGGTAGCTTGTGATTATTTAGCCCTAGTTTGCAATCAAGTAAAACCAAGATAGAGTCCCATAATTGAGCAAATATTTGTTTTCCTGGCAGTGACAGACCTACCAGTATTAGAGTCTTAGGGGTAGTTCTACAGTGTTTACAGTTTCCATTGTTTGGAGCTTTCTGTATATTTATCCCTGGATTAGACTCAAAATAAGCTGATTTTATCAAACTACCGGGTGATTCTGACCATTTCATCTGGCGATTTTTGTACTCTATAATTGCTGCTGACCTGTATACGTAAAGAATTACTGGGTCATCAGTTCATGGCAGCGTCTCGATCATGAACATACTTTCAGCATGTGTCCGTGGAAGGTAAGAGGAAAAGGAAAATTGCATGATCTTCTTCTTGCCAAATTTACTTAAATGAAAGTTGGATTTGGGGCATGGCCAGGTTGTATCTTCTTATATCTGAGTAGTGCAGCAGCAAGTCAGTGTAGAAACAAGAGGTCTTTGAAGAATAACTCAGCATTCAGATGAAGCAACCGTGGCCTTCAAACCACATCCTTCCTGTTGCCTGTGGGAAAGGGCTGGTATTTGTGTTGCACTCTGAGCACATGCAGAATAGATCTGTGTGTATTCCATAAATAAAAGGACATTGTGTGTGTGTTTGGCACCTGTGATGGCAAGAGCAGTTGATTGCTTCCGAAAGCTTTTGTTCCAGCTCAGGAATCAGCAGGATTTTTAAGCATAGAACTAGGAACTAGGCACTAAAAAATACACACCGGGGAGACCCATGTTAGCACTAAGTTTTGAAGAGCAGAGCTACTACTTGCAAACCATGTTACATTAGAATCTTTAGTCTATTTATTATGGTTCAGTGGAAGGGATTTGGCATGCTGTACATCCAACCTGCAGACTGAGCCGTGTGGTAATAATATTTTGAGATATTTTGTGTTGTTTCAATGAGAATAATCCAGAATATATAGAATATGAGCATATCTTATGCTAAAACTAAAACCTTCCCCAATCTGTTTTCTTTCTTTATATTGTTCTTATCTTGTTCATATTTCCAGATTAATAAAGCCACTGGTGATTAATGATTTTGTCATTTAGTCAAAGACAAAAATATTTAACTATTTTTAACAGAAATCACAAATGCTTTAAAAGTTGAATTAAAAATTGTTTGCGGGAAGCGGGTGTGGCTCAGTGGATAGAGCCCCCGTTTACCATATGGGAGGCCCGGGTTCGCATCCCAAGGCCTCCTTGTGAGGGCACGCCAGCCTGAGCGGTGCGGTGGGCTGATGCAGCAACCTCACGGCAGGAAGTGGGTGTGGCGCAATGGATAGAGCACCCGTTTACCATATGAGAGGCCCCGGGTTCGCTTCCTGGCGCCTCCTTGTGAGGGCAGGCGGCTCGCGCGGCGCCATGGGCTGATGCGGCAAGACCTCACAGCAAGGGGGAGATAAGCAGACACAGAGAAGACACGCAGCGAATGGACACAGCAGCACAAGCAGCAAGGGGGGGATAAATAAATAAAATAAATAAATCTTTAAAAAAAAAAAAATTGTTTGCATTATTCAAATTAAACAGTAGGGCCATCATGCCACTCAGCTCTAAGAATCAGCAGGGTGCGAGTCAGGACGTTTAGATGGCGCAAATAGCTTGTCAAGTGCACGAAGAGCTAAGCGTGAACACAGTTTAAATGCTCCTGATACGTAAATGCTTAACCCTAAACCTAAGGTTTTTGCCTGTATAGATATGGAAAATGTGAGCCTTTTTTTTTCCTTTTCTTTTGATTTTTCTATTCAGTGTTTCTTCAGAGCTTTTACTGTAAAATGCATGACCAGACACAATTTTTAAAGAAACCAAAGTCTTACGTAATTCATGTTAGAAATCATAAGTATCGTTTCATACGACCAAAGTGGTCATCTCCTTGAATATAATGAAAATAAAAACTGATAGCCCCTTAGGTTTATTTTTCTGAGTGAATAAAATTTCCTTTTCTGAGCATCTATGGCAGGAGAGCGATTTTGTTAAGAGGCAATATTTTATTTTTGTTTTATTTACAGAGAATTGAAGTTGATTTGAGAAAAACATATTTATACATAATTGTACATTGTGAAATTTTAAATAATCATAATTCTATTCAAGTGACCCAATTAAAGGAGTACTCAACTGAAGGATTGGAAATGTGGCAAAACCTCAGACTCTGCAGAGCAAGGATGCCTATTTCTCAGAAAACCCAGTGAATTTTTAGTTCTGAGAACTGATACAGAAAAAGGCTACCTACCTAATTCTGTGAGATAAATTCCCATTAGAGGGAATACTGAATACAGAGATGAGATTGGTGCTGGCTGTGAAAGAAATGCCCTTCTCCAGTTCACCTTCACGCCACCTGGGTTTCCGCTCGCTCAGATAGGTCAGAATCCCGGGTATTCCGTGGATGATTACATTTCATTAACAGACAATACAAAGTTTCAAGCTAAAAGCAAGGAAACCTAGACGTTTATATTTTAATGAAGTACGGGAAAACTGCCCTCTTAGCAGATGGAAAAGGACTAAAAAAGTTATTTTGCATGTTTTCGGTACAAATGAGGAACATTTCTTTGAAACAGTCCCTGTATTGTAAATTCACCACTCAGTGGCCAATATGTATTAGCTTTCTACAACAGGGGAATTAGAAAAGAAATGTTAGCTATATAATCTGGTTGAGGAAGTGGGACTGGCACTCATGAAACAATTGGAGAAAAACACACGAGACAAAACAACATAACAGCGTGGCATGAACAAATAAAGGTTGCAGAAGTTGAAAGAGGGGAGCCAGAGGTTAGGAGGGGCAACAGCAGGACAGTGAGGTGTTTTTAAGATGGCCCTTGCAGATGAGTCAAATCTGATTCTTTAACAATGGATAGGGAAAGTCATCCCACACCGTAGAATCCTGGAAGAAAATGAAAACTAATTAATTAGCCAAGTCACGTTCAGCTTTTGGTTCAAGGGACAAGCATTTAGATACAGTGCAACTTCTTTGATGTCTCCTGCATAAATCATTCAGTTTCTTTAAAGTTCCAGCCAAAGTCTGTGAAGCAGTGTAACCGCTTGATTTTGCCAGGCGATTTATAAGGATGTAGTCACCTGGAAAATGCTAGAAGGATTGACTGAAACCAATTTTCTTCCACCCTTGTGAAATGTGCCTTTGTTTCGATCAGGTTGACTTGCTAACTAACCAAACAAGAAACCTGAAGGGCATGTTTCTTAGAGCCCGGCGGCCACACGTACTACCCACTCACATACCCCCCATTTGCTGCATAAACAGAGAGTATTGCTTATTTTTACAAACTTATAAAATATTTCCTCTTGTAGTTTGATAGTAAAAAGGGCACAGAAAACAAAATCTGAAGACTTGGATTCCAGTCTTGGCTTCATTTTCTGCTGGATTCGTGACTTTAGTCACTTACGTCTCTCAGACTTAGTTTTTCCTTCATTGAGTTATTAGTCATTAAGCACATTGAGCAATACAAATGCATTTTCCACAAAGCAAGTATTGGGAATAAGGGTCTTCATTCTGTAAAAGCAGTAAACAGAACCGTGTATAAGTCATAGATTTTATTCAGATCTAAACTGACATATTAAAGAGCGGCATTTATGATGACCAACCATTCAAGTGAATACTTTCTGGATGTTGTAAGAACATTCATTAGCATCTTTATGCTTTATTGAAACTCATCTTTTTTATCTTGGTTTCTTAAATGTGAGCATCTTCTAGAGTAGAACAGCTACCAATTAGAGATTATAAAATTAAAAGGGAAATAATGTTCAAGCTAAGCTTGATTGATTGTGTCATAACTATATGAAATGGTTTTCATTAAAGTTTGGCAATTCCTTGTTAATGCATATATTGTATCCTGATTAGAACTTGAAGTCAATAGAGGCTTATGAATTTGTTCAATATCCACTGCTTTCTATCTTGCATTTACTCTGTGTAATGTGAGAAATATTGTTGAGTTGGAGTATCACTGTATCTAAATACGCTTTCATAAGGAAGAGGTCATTACTTCAGTTTATTTAAATATTTTCAAGACATCATCACTCAATTACTTTCCAGAAATGCTAAATATATGAAACAGTTCCCTTCAGTAAGCATAAAACAGTGCTTAAGCAATTTCTTTAGATACTCTATTTTGAGGGGAAAAAGAGGAAAAATAAGTGTTCTATAAAGTATATTTGAATTATAGCTCTCATTTTTAAAAGTTTTAGTGTCTTGTCAATGTTGTTCTTTGAAAGGTCAAGAGTTTATATGAGCTCTAATAGAGATCATATAAATAGGATTGGATTTTGCCTTCTTTTGGGGTTGCTGCTTTCAACTCTATATCTTTAAAATAAATAATGGGTCCATAAAGCCTGGCAAACTCAACCATATAGCAAATGTTTAATGAGCTCCCATTCTGCTATTACTGAACTACACTGCTGCAACCAATAATAATAAAACTAATTGCTCACATATACTGCACAATTCCTGTGTGCCAGACACTGCTTAGTACTCCACACACACTATCTCAATACACTAATCGCTTGTAGGATGTCAGGTGATTAAATAGGATCCTTATCCTTCGGGGGAAATTGTATGAGGTGTTTCTAGAACTGGACTGGGAGTTTCCATGAGACAATGTGATTGACCCAGGACTTCTCCAGCCCTCGCCTGCGGCCCTCGTTTGTCTACTCACCACCGGCCTCTGGTGCTGCTGGCCTTGACCATGAGGACCAGGGTGGAGGCCAGTAACAGTTTGCATCCTGGAAGCACAGGTTCAGTTGAGTGCCAGGCTGTCGAGCCTGCCAAGAATCCTGGGGCTCTCACCACGAGACATCGGAAACAAACTCCGTTTTATGAATGGATACATTTTGGCCCTGAATTGATATTCACTGAAGCCAAGCTGTACAATTTCTGTTACTTTCAAATAGGGATGAAAACCCACAAATCTGTCCCTTCGTCTCTACCCGCGTTAATATTTGCTTAAAGCTAGAAGCCTTGCCTTCGTTGCCCTTATTGTAGATGCTGAGCCAGTGTTGACTCAGCAAGGGCGTTGGCTCCGCAGGGCATGTACACTTGCAGTTCTAAAACTCCTAAATTATTGGTGCGTCTTTAGCTCTTAGTGGAGGGAAATAAATGCAGTCCCTTCTGTTAAGTCATTTGTGGAACAAAGACACATGACAAAGCCCAAACAGTGCACCTGTGGACCGACATTGGAAAAAACAATTTTTTTTGTAGTTTTATTCAAATTGAACCGTTTTTCTTACAGCAATATGTAGTAGTGGTTAAGAGTCAATTTTAGAATTATGGATTGGTGAGTTCAAGTCCAGGCTTTGGACAGTTACTTAAGCTCATGACACTTTAAAATGCCTTACCTGTAAAGCGCACACATCAGCAGAATACCTCAGAGAGCTATTGTGAGAATTCAGTGAGATTATACATGTCAAGTGCTTATTAGCAAGAGCCTGGTACATAGAACACATTGACTAATGCTCATGTTAGAATAGTTTCTGATAGTGATTCACTAATCTGGCATTTTCTCCACGTGAGTGTACCCAGCATGGAGCTCCTTAATCATCTTCCTCCCAGAGCCGTTTGTATTCCTGTGTGTCATACTTCAGCCGTTCACCAAAGCCTGTAAGCTAGAAATTCTAGTGGATCCCTCTTCATGCCCAACCCCCCATGTATCATCAATTGCAAGGGCCTGGTGACTTTACCCATCTCAATAATCTTAATTAATAACCTCATTTCAGGTTCTTCTCATCTCTGGGCCTGATTATTGCAGCAGCCAAGTACTTATTCTTACACCTGAGCTCACCTAGCCTTCCCCCAACGCTGTCCTTTGTCACACTCCTGCAACACCACAATGTTGACCGTCACCTGTAAGTGTAAGTCTAACGTGGGATCACATCTCCGCCGATCTAGCCGCTGCCTGCTGATCCAACCTAATTTTCTCCCACAGCCAACTTTGCACTTTGGAAGGTACTTAGTAAATCATAACTTTAAAATTATTTTGCTCTTAGAAAACATCTGCCTTTATCATTGGAGGATAATGGCAATGTATTTCCCTTTGCTTTTTGTGATATAATACTAGTATATTTTCTCGAATGAATATGTCCTTTTTCTGCCGTGATGGTTAAATTGAAGCTAATCCTAAGTCAGTGAATTATTCACCATTTGTTTCCACAATATCGTAAGTTCAGTGAGTAAACATATTAGGCAAAAAATATACATGTACAAATGAAAATTGAATATAAATCCACTGAAAATGGATACGGTGAAGTTTTTTTACATGGTAGAGTAATTCCCCCTATGCAGCATGATGTACTTTTTTGTTTCTTGTTGCTGAACATGCCCGTTGTTTCCATGGCTGCTCTTACTTTTTTATGCCAAATATCTTGCTGCATAAATAAAGATAATATAGTTGCCGCATCTATTAGATTTTAAGCTTCTTGACAACAGGGAAGCAGTCTTACAACTATAAATTCTCACTGTGTTACAAGAGGGCAAACCACTTTGTAACCAATCGGTAATGCCTATTGATTGGCCAGTTGATGGCTATGGCATGGATTTGAGTATTTACTCAACAGTGGTGAGAACTCCGCTGTCTGAGTGCTTGCCATGAAATCTGGCCTGTAATTTGCACACTATTTCAAGCGGGGAAAGGTGGCTTGGGTAACAAATGGCTGATGATTTGAATTCAAGTGAGCTAATGTGTAGCTTGATTAAAAATATAATTGAATTCTGTGCACATTTCCCCTTTTTAAAATGTATTATTAAACAATATTATGAACTACTACTAAAAACACTGGTGTAAATGTCTTTTAACTCCCCCATATTCCCATATTCTAGCAAATCGTGGCTTTCAGGCCAAACCTGACCTACTGCCTGTTTTGTAAATAAAGTTTTATTGGAGCACAGTCATGCTCATTCATGTGGTTGTCTGTAATTGGTTTTGTACAAAAATAGTAGAGATGGAGTGGTTGCAACAGAGACTGAAATATTAAATCTCCGCCCTTTGCTGAAAAAGTTTTTTGGCACTTGCTGTAGATGAACGCTTCTAATTCTCTTTTGTCTAGTTGTAGTTCAAGGGTTCTTAACCAGGGGTCCACAGACCCCCAAGTGGTCCGTGGAAAGATTTCAGGGGGTCCGTGAACTTGAATTGAAAAAAATCAACTTATTATCTTTATTTTCTCTGACCTCTAACTGAAATCTAGCATTTCCTTCACTTATGAATGTATGCAATAAATAAATTACAGTAGTATTCATTTCACCTGACTGCCACAGGGGTCCGTGGAACAAAAAAGGTTAAGAACCCCTGATGTAGTTATATTACTAGTAATTTTGGTTTATTGTGGGTTAATATATGTTTTACCTACGTGTTACAAATACGGTTCATTTAGTACTGAACTTTTGAATTGAAAATGGTGATAAATTCATTATATCTCATGGAGTTAATGTGCCAAATATTATTTAACTAGGTCCCATTCCTTGGCCACTTAGGTGGGATTTTTTTTTCCCTGACCCTGATTTACCTTTTGAAAACTATGTCTATCTTTTTCCTTATGGCCGAGTTAAAGTATAAAGTATTAAAGTAGCTCCTAAATCTAGTGACGTCTATCAAGTGGTTGTACCAACTTCTTTTACGCTCAGAATTGACCTTCATGGCTTCAGCAAATGCATTCCTGATCCTCTAAAGAAGCATGGTGAGATCCTAGTGGACAAACCCGTAGCTGAAATCAGTGGCAGAAAATCTGTTTTCCACTAAGTGTAAAATCCTGGACAACCCCTCGTTTAGCTTTCTTTCTGTGAAAACAGACATGGCAATAAACGTCTTACCGAGCCAACTCCAAGAAATGATATGCTAATACAACTATGAGTTTCTTGAGAAAAAGAACTATATATATAGCAGTACATGTTAGATAATTATTGTCTAAATTAATAATAATGCAATATAGAATCATAGATGTTCTAGAAGACAACAGTAGGAATACTCAGGAACAGAGCCTCTAAAGTTAGCGGCCCTGGGTTTAGATACTGGCTTTACTACCAGTAATTTTAAGGAAAATACTTAAACTCTAAGGCACGGTCTTATCTGTATGGTAAGGATAATAATAGTGCCTACCTCACAGAGTAAATGTGAAAATCAAATGACAAAATCCAAATAAAGCAGTCATGGAGAGCTGTAGCTGCTTTGCAGATAATTCTTCCCAGAAGTTCTGCATCTTCTGTTTGGGTATAGTTATTATGAGTAGACTGCCCCGACCCAAAAGAATGACTATCAAAATGTTCTCTCATTGCAAAATCATGGGTTCATAATTTCTCTGCCAGTTGAACCCTCTACAGCGAGGCACTGTCTCTGACCTTTTTTGGTATCACCAATTGTTTAAAAGTCTCCATTTAATTTTAAAGAGCTTTCGTGCTCTTTTTCCTTGATGCTTATTATAGGTTTGGAATCATGTGCTATCAAAAGCATTTGTCTGTTTGCACTTTTATAATGAAAGTAATTTAATTGGGCACTCTGCCTCCACACTTGAGCAAGGGTCAAAAGGACTCTTTTAAGGGTGCATGAGAAAAGTATTCCAGCAGGGGGACAGGAACCTCGCCGTTTGCTCTCAGCTCTGACTTACGCATGCTTCATTAAGTCCAGTGGTGAGCAGCTCCTGGATGTGCAGACCCGCTCCGCTGACAGCCGAGTTCTCCACATGTGTTTTCTTAGAGCGGGCACTAATCACCCCACATCTGTTTCGTTTGTACGTGGACTATTTGACAACCCTGGGACAAGGGCACCTTAAGCACACCACATAAAATATACTTACTCATTATTTTGTCAGGAATTCTTGCTGCCCTTGAAGTTTTCTTGTTGGTCTTTTTCACGTTTATACTTGTCACCCTGTAGGGGTAGAAGAACAAAATGCCTTTCTTAGAGAGGGGATGCAGCAGCCAGTTTCATTACATACTCTACTTCCTTCTCTCACAATACCGGCAGACTTAGGGAGCTGAACACCTCTCTGACCACAGTGGACAAGGGTTTCCCATCAGAGGTCAAATGCCAAGCTTCCCTCGGAGCACACACTTCCCGCCTCCCCTGCTGAGAGAAGCTGAATGTCACAGGAATGTTTGGGGTTATGTGCCAGAATTAGGGATTCTGGCAGAAATTCTGCATTTCTGTCTCATGTCACATTTTAGGACACAGCTACTCTGTGGTCAAATCTCTGACAAAGGTCATTATAATGGGTGAAGATTGGATCTCCTACAGACACATCGTGTCCATCTGTCAATATTCCTGACACACTTTGGCTGAGGGGGATCCTTTAGAGCCAGGAATCTTTGGCGGTCCCCTATTTTATAATTGTCCAATGGTAGTTCAGTTTTGTAGATTAAGTAATTGGTCTTCAAAATAATAAGAATAACCATAATTTACAAGCCTTATAAAATGAAGCCAAAATATCATGATATTCCCTGGTAGCTGAAGGTAGGTCAGTGAATGGAATAATTTAGTCCTTTCCCTTTGCGCAGTCATGATATATTTCCAAATCAGATTGGAAATTTTGGCACAAAGTCTCTATCTTTTATTCTGACTTTTGACTGAAGGATCAACTGAACCTTTTCATCAAGCAGGCAGCCAGCAGCGTCTCCACTGTGAACACACGCACGCCAGATATCTGTGTATACATGTCTGTAGGTAGGTAAATAAGGAGGGAGATAGAGATATACTTTAACCCATCCCGGGACTATCATTATTTCCATAAATGGAACCAATATGGACACATTCATTCAGTGCTTCATGCAAAATGTTCTGCCCACCTACAATATTATAAGCATGGTCCAGGGCAGCAGCAGCTCTCTAAGTGTGGTCTCTTGAGCCCTTTCAGGGCGTAAATGAGGTCAACACTGTTTTCATTACAACACTAAGATGATAGGCACTGTGTCCACATTATGCTGATGGTATAAAAGCAATAGTCAGTAAAATTGCTGGTTTCTTTGCACGGACGGAGGCAGCAACAGAAAAGCGTACTAGCTGTCATGTGTTCTTCACCACCTCATGCCCACACGTGTCTAACTTAAAATTTTTTCTATGAAGCAGTAAAAAAAAAATAGTTTATTAAATCTCAGTCCTTGAGTACACATTCTTTTAATATTCTGTGTGCATGATGCGAGCACATACAAGCTTCTGTTTTGTGCGTAAGTATAGTGGCTGTCTTGAAAGGACTCGTGGGGGGTGCGAGCTGCACTGGCTTTTTCATGGAGCACCATTTGTCCTTGAAAGAACAACCAGCAGAGAAGGCTGGCTATTCAGGCTTGGGTATTTGGCAAACGTTTTCTTGAAAATGAATGAAATGAACTGTCACACTGTCACTTCAAAGAAAACAGTTGGTGGTACTTACTGCCAATGATAAAATTTGAGCCTTCAAGCAAAAATTAGAATTTTGAAATACTTGTGTCCACCTCAGTAGGCCTGAAAACTTCCTAATATTTAGAGAATTTTCTAATGTGATTGGTGGTAATATTAGCAAATGTGTATGTCAAAATTTGAGAGATTTTCATAACTCTATCAACCAGTGTTTTCCCCCAGAAAATGTTAATGTATGATGTTAAAAAATTATGCATGGGAAAAGATTCCTTAAAAGTGCAAATTATATCAAGACATTTTAATATATAGTGTGAAGACTAGAGATGTGGTTTTAGCTGCTACATGGAATCTCTAAGAAACTACTATTGTTGAGTTTGTGTGTATTTTCAAGGTAAAGTATCTACAATTATCTGAGAGGGCTATAAAGTACTACTCTCTTTTCAATATATATCTGTGCAAAGCTGGATTTTCTTCATGTATGTCAAACAAAACATCATATCTCTTAGATGAATTTAGAAACAGAAATGAGAATCTAGTTGTTTTCTATTAAGCCAGGCACTAAAGAGATTTGGAAAAAATGTAAAACAATGCCACTCTTCTCATTAAATTTTTGTTTTAGAAGATACAGTTACTTTTCATTAAAAGAATATGTTATTTGTGTTAACATGTAATGGGTTTGTTACTGTATTTTAAAATATTTTTTAATTCACTGTTTTACTCTTTAAGATGGTAAATACTGTTATAGTTAGCCCCATAAACAAAAACCCTTTTGGGTGCTCAATAATTTTAATAGAGGAAAGAGGATTTAAGACCAAAAATTTTGAGAACCCGTGTTCTAAATACTGGGGATGCAGAATCAAAGACACAGCCCCACCCTCAGAGTTTAACAGAGGAAATAGAAAGTGATGCAACCATTGCAATTCATAGGAAGATGGAATCTGTAGAGTGCTGTGGGAAGATAGAGGCAAGACTTCTGCCAGTATACAGGGGTGGGACAAGGGAGGCCTCTTATAACACAAATATTGCTATATCTGAATCTTGAAGTTCATGTATATGTTAGGCCGATAAGGAGAAAGGGGCCAGTCTTAGAGTCTTACAGAAAAACTGACTCTAAGGCAGCACACCTTGTTCTGGGACCTGCAAGTTGGGGTTGCACGAGCAAGCCGTGGGCGTCAAACCCGCAGCACAGGCCTGAGCGCAGCGACAGGTACTCGCTCCCAGTCCTGGCAGTGGGTGGGCTGGTGTCACTGAGGGATTCCCATTTTAGAAAAGGAACTCTAGCAGCTGCGTAGAGACTCATGTCGGGGTTAGGAAAGACTGGCTGGTTGGATTCCATTGCCTGGTCTGAGTGAGGCCTGGTAAAGCCTGGATAAAAGCAGTCATCTGGGGAGGAGGATGAAGGCGTGGATCTGAGCAGTGTTGATGAGGTAGAGTTTATATTGCCTTGATGCGTGCTGAAGAACCAGCAGTTTCATTTACAACTGTTTGTTGTTGTTTTTTTCATTATCCTTGTAAATACCAATGCAGTGCATGTCATCTTAGCATTATAATAAAATAGTTTTGGCCCCATGTATTCCCTGAAGCAATGTGAAGGTATAGAATTTATAGGTGGCCAAGTAAATGCCGGGAATGAAGAAGGTGGAAAAAAAAATTAGCTTTAAGCTTTTGGCTTAGGCGGTTGGTTGAACAGTGGCACCGTTCTTTGGGTGAGAAAAAAGGAAAGACCAGATTGGGGGTCGAGGGTGTTGCTAAAGCTACTTCAACATTTTGAACTTCATAGGACTTTGGGTCATCACGTGGAGAGAGCCAGGGGGCAGTTTGATGTACAGGTGCCTTAAGAGAAACAGAGAGGCTGAAAATAGAGATTTGGGAGTCCTCAGTATACAGGTGTCATCTGCAGCCTGAGATCACCCAGACAGTGGTGTAGCGTGAGAAAACAGCACGTGAGCAGGCCAGGTTGACAATCCTGTGATACAAGTCATCTTAGTTAAAGTAGGGCTTATTTTTCAACTGTCAGTTAACCTAAGGTCGAGGGGAAACCCTAGCTGATGGTGTCATAACTGAAGACTTCAGCGATGGAGTCCCTGTCCCAGTTTTCATGTTACTAGTGTATTGGTATTGTGCACGTTTAAGGAAGGGAGAGAGAGAGGAGAGGGGGGCAGGAAGGAGGAGAGCAAGTAGTGAGCGTGAATGTGTATGAAAACTGTGAATATTTCCTAGTACAAATCTTCCCTTTTTAAATAGCTGGCAGCATTTAGATCATTTTAAACATTTTAATTTTGGTTTAGACTCAAATGCATCTTTTGCCAACCATTTATGGTCCCTAAATAGCCATTAAGATTGTTCCCTCAAAAACACTTAAAAACCTTTATTGCTGGCCCTCAGAGGTTTGGCAGGGAAATGACAGTCCAAAACTGAAAAATTAACCAGTAGTTAGCCATATATGCTTGTGTTTCATATTTTTAAAATATATATTAAAGTGTTTTGTGAGGACTATGTCTCTAAAATCTAAAGAGTAGATGTAGATAATTCAGCACTTGGCCTGTTAACAGTGGCATAGCCATTGTGCTTTCATCTGATTTGTGCTTGCTCTGCCTCCTACTGGTGTACTGATGAAATGCAGTGATTCGCAGAAAGTCATTGGAAATGTGTAACGTGTAGATAAGCAATTAACTTTTCACTGTGCATTGCTGTTTTGTTTTTGTTGGCTTACTTTGTCCAGAAAAAAAATCAAATGTCACTTTAACATCTCTTACATTCTTAGAAGTGATCTCTCTTCCTCCAGGTGTCTCCATTGCCTAAATTCCATTTCACTCAATAAGGATTTTATGGCAACTTACCTTTTCATCCTCTGTTTTCTTGGTCCTTCAATTAGGTGGACCATATTCTTCTGCGCTCTCAGTTGTTTTGAGGTACAGACTCTGTGGGCTCCCACAGAGCATCTAAACCCGTACACCGCCCACCTCCCTCCCCCTTGAGGCAGGGTGGAGATGGGGTCCAGCTCCAGCATCTGGACAGCAACCCCAAAGCTGTAGAGTAGGAAGAGGCTCCAAGAGAAGCAGGATGCAGAGGGGCCTGGAAGTGAAGCCGCCAAAGGCCTGCCCAGCTGTCTCAAAGGAGAGCCATTGCCCCCTTGAAAAGTCCTATAAACAAAAGGAGAGAATTCAAGCAAAAAGTTCTCTCACCACTGGGCAAGTGGCTGTTTGTAGATACATGTCTAACCTATCGTAAACTTTCAAGAACTATTTCATTGGTAGTAGTAGCAGTATTTAGTAATTTGCAGAATACACATCTTCATAAGTTAGAGATTACTAATATATTCTTGATTTGCCTTCCCCCCACTCTGTAGATGCCTATAAAGCTACTAAGGTTTTATCATAAAGAAAATTGATTTTCATTTTAGAGGAAAAAATGACGTTGAAACAAAATTAAAGTATGAGAATTAAATAGAAAATTAGTTTGAGTGAAAAAGTATAAACAAATGTTCCTTTACGTCTTGGAATCATTATATTTTCCTTATTATAGAGGAAAGGGGAAAGGAAAGAAAAGGAGGTAGACTCTTAAGCATCTGTTATGTCTCAGACACTGCTAGATTCTTTATATACCTTATTTCATTTCATTAAATTTAATGTAAAGTATTTCCTGCTTTATGCTTAGTAGTATAAGGTATTAAAATATACTTGATTGATTCTAGACGTTGAAGACCCAAATTTAATCTTTATTTACACCATTTTACAAACGACAGGCATTGCTGTACAGTAGGGACTGTTGACACTTTTACCTAGTGTGGAAGGTACGAGTTTTTTCATCCACAGCACCGCTAGTACTTCCGTCTCTGATTACGCAAACAAAATTTTAATTCAAGAAAGGCGACTGGCTAATAGCAATGAGCACTCTCCAAAAACGACTTACCTTTTAGAAGAAATAGGTCTTCTTGGAAAAATGGCCACTTCCGTCTGGGGCATGAAATGGTCAGGATGAGTCCAGCGTAAGTTGTTGGATCAAAAACCAAGGAAGCCAAAGACTGCTGGGACGGAGCCAACCTGAGCAGATTGCAGCTGGCAAAAGATGAGGCAACTTGAAATCGGAAAGAATGCTCACAGAGAGTTGAAGTACATTAAATATGCTAAGTTTCCATGAATTTGCAACAATAATACAAGAAAATGAGAATGCTAGGGGCAAAGCTCAATATTTTGAAAACTGGTAAAAGGAAAGGATCAAGTATTATGCCTGCCTTTGGTTTGCAATCTGTAACTCAGGCTGTGCTAAGGAATTCATGAGGGAAATTTCTTCGTTTTAGAAGACTTCCACTTAATAAATGATGATAAATGAAAGACTTAGACCAGGGGTTCTTAACCCTTTTTGTTCCATGGACCCCTTTGCCAGTCGGGTGAAATGGATACTACTGTAATTTATTTATTGCATACATTCATAAGTGAAGGAAATGCTAGATTTCAGTTAGAGGTCAGAGAAAATAAAATTTTTCAATTCAAGATCACAGACCCCCTGAAATCTTCCAAGGACCCCTTGGGGGTCCATGGACCCCTGGTTAAGAACCCCTGACTTAGACCATCAGCACTTTTAAAACCTTAAAGGAAATAATGAATCTGGGCAGTGACCATCAATGGCCATCAAAACCAATAACGGGGGAAGCGGGTGTGGCTCAGTGGATAGAGCCCCCGTTTACCATATGGGAGGCCCGGGTTCGCGCCCCGAGGCCTCCTTGTGAGGGCACGCTGGCCTGAGCGGTGCGGTGGGCTGATGCAGCAACCTCACGGCAGGAAGCGGCTGTGGCGCAATGGATAGCGCACCCGTTTACCATATGAGAGGCCCCGGGTTCGCTT
>JAQZBX010027316.1:0-14629 GCA_029593785.1 Cabassous unicinctus
ATGTGGGAGGGTGTGCAAGGTGTGAGGAATGGGGCATATAGGAATCCCTATATTTTTTGTGTAATATTTATGTAATCTAAGTATCTTTCTAAAAAGTGAAAATGATATATAGAATAAAAAAGAGAAACCAGTGAAGAAAAGTCACTGTGAGCCCAGACACAAACCTCCCCATACATGATGGGGCTGGAAATGAGGGGGCACTTGGGACATACCCAGAGAAGGGACCAAGCCCAGCCTGAGGGGCAAGGAAGATTTTGGGAAGCATGGGATTCCTGTAATGACATAGGTTTCTTCTTCTTGCTTAAAAGTATTTAATGCCTCAGAATTCTCCTCTATATCTATTCTAATGGCATGATGGGTTCAAAAGTAGAAAATATGTCTGCAATGCTATTATTAATTATAATATAATGTGTTCACACATATGAATTAGATTTCTTAATTTATTCTTCTGGATATGACTGAAATTATGAACAGACTTTGATTCAACTAATATTCTGACACTCTGTAGTTAAATTTTTGGAATTAATTCTCTCTCCTGGCGGTGCCCAGGCAAAATAATAATAATAATAATAATAATAATAATAATAATAAAGTTGAATATGCATGATTGTTTATTCACCATAAGAACAAATTATTATATGGCAGAATAATTTCAACTGAATTGAAAATTTAAGAACCCATTTTGTTTTTTCAGTTTGTGAACATGTTTATCTCTCCTCTATCAGGCTATTTAGAGATTTTGGTTGTTAGACTTAGCTCCAAAACACCACGGTGAGCCCCATGACCTCAGGGGAAAGGAACAGAAGAGGGGACAATCTGCCATAGTCCCAGGTGAATCATCCAGGTGCCTCATCTAGTTCTCTCCAAAAAGAATAGGGTTCCTGCACTTATTAAGCCTGTACATGATCCATACCCACATCAGACCTGATACTGTTTGGGACAGCTAACCTGATGGACTGGGAAATTCCCCCAATTCTTATTGGTAGCAGATCCCTCATGGGGTGGTCAAAGACTTCTCTGCTGTGAGGAACTGTGGGAGTTCTTC
This sequence comes from Cabassous unicinctus, assembly GCA_029593785.1. Classification (NCBI taxonomy): domain Eukaryota; kingdom Metazoa; phylum Chordata; class Mammalia; order Cingulata; family Chlamyphoridae; genus Cabassous; species Cabassous unicinctus. Next base: position 1,046 of record JAQZBX010027316.1, read on the forward strand.
CTGAGCTATCACCTATGTGGAAGGTGCTGCATTGTGCAGATAGAAGAGGAAATGTGCATTGTGGTGGACTTTAATCTTGTTTCTGGCTGTCAGGTGGGCCTCTTCCTCAGGAGGGCCTGGGCTCACTTGCCTCACTTGTTCCCTGGAGATGGATTTGAATGAAATCTGTACCTCAGTGAACTTCAGGGCTCAGGGGCTCTAAGCTGGACCCACATGTGAGATAGCACAGCGCTGCCTGATGACACCTGGATAGGAGCTGAGTGAGGCAGCAATAAAGGAAGGAATTGAAACAATGGCTGTGGATTTTCCTGTTCAGGGCAGTCTAGAACCATGATTCACAGTTGGAAACCAGCACCCCAAGTTGGTTAATCTGAAGCTATACTCAGCACTTGACCAAGTCCTCCCATGTGGACAGGTTGGAAGACCTTCACACCACCCTCCATCTGGGGCGGCCAGCCATGGGCCACACAGGAGGCAAGCTTCCACGGTGGGGGATGGATGCTGGCCAAGCCACTGGGCAATTCACTCACATTTTTTCTGCCATAGTTTCTCAGACATTCTCTTTTGCTTTTTCCTCAATATCCTACAGTGTTCCCCTGGCCTCTGGAGACCCAGAATGTTTTTACAAAGGGTTTCTTCCTGTCCGCTGGCTGGAAGAAGAGTGTGTCCTTTAGCTCACTATTCCATCATCTTCCCCAGAAGACACCACCTCATAATTGATTTTGATGAAACTTTGGCTTTAGATTTGCTACCAAAACAGTTGAAGATTTGAGGACATTGTGGTGGGTTAAATTCATATTGCATGTTTGAAAAACCTGACATTATGCAGTCCAGAGCAAAGACTGTAAATGAAATGTGTACTCCAAAGAAGACATGTTCAATCCTTTACCTGTGTTCCTGTGGTTGTGCATAATTTTGTAAATAGGATCTTAGAAGATGTTATTATTAGTTAAAGTGTGGACTCATTTGTGTATAGGATATATGTGAATTTTATTGAAATGAGGCCAATTTGAATGATGGTGGCCCTTAATCATATTACTGGAGTCCTTAGAAGCAAAGGAAATTGGGAAACAGTAACTTAGTAGAAGTCACAAGTCATTGGAAGCCAGAAATCATAAAAGCCAGAAAATGATGTAGATTTCCATGTGAGAGGGACAGAGGTGGAAGCCAGGTAACCTTAAGAATACTGGCAGGGCAGCACCAGAATGGTATAGAATTGGGGAGAATTCATGCCCTGGAGAGGGCTTTATTTTGAACTAACTTTCACAACTGTGAGAAAACTAATTTTGATTGCTTAAAACAACCTGTTCTGTTGTATTTGTCATAATAGCTCTAGAAAATGAGGACATATATGAATACAAAAAGAAAAACTATTATTCTTCCCTAACAATGTGAATGCCATTGGTTACTTTTGAACATAGTATTTTCCTCAAATTAGTTTACCATATAGTCCTCTTTGTGAAGTATTTTATTGTTTCTTGTACTTTGTTATGTCATCATTTTATTTCTTCTGGAAAATAATTCTACTAAATATAATTTGATATATCTTTTAAGTTCACTCTGTACTGCTGTTGCTTTTTGTCTTTTCTGAATACTTTTTATACAGATTAATTAAATGCAAGATTTATTGATATAAAAAACTTTTACAAATGTTATATTTTTCAATGTTTTCTATAGTTCAAACATATCTGCTGTTAATATTATTTCCTTTTTTGAGACATATAGTTTAAGAAGTTATATTGCTAAATTGATTTATATTTACATTTTATATTAATGGAAACATAACATGTTACACAATATATTTAGTTCACAGTATTGCAGTCATACAGTATTTACCCTTTTGTCTTTGGCTTTTTCACTCTACATAATGTCCTCCAGGTTCATTCACATTGTCATAGCTTTACAACTTCATTTCTTCTTACCACTGTATAATATTCCACCATGTGAATAAACCAGGTTGTTTATCCATTCATCACTTAGTGGACACCTGGGTTGTTTCCAACTTTTGGCAATCATGAATAATGCCCCTATGAACTAAGGTTCCCATTGTGCAGTGCAGCTGGTGACATCTGTTGAAATATGAGGCATGAGGAAGCCCAGGAGGTCTCTGTGAATTTCCTGTGACCTCTGGATTCATCTACAACATTTAATATTTGAGCTTGTCTCATCAGGATGCAGGGAATGGGCTGAAATGGGTTGCCCTGACAAGCCATGATGGGAACAAAAAGATCTATGCAGACTCCATGAAGGGCCGGCTCACCACCTCCAGAAGCTACTCAAAGTAGATGCTGTTTCTGCAGATGAGCAGACTGAGAGCCCAGCACAGAGCCAGGTTTCACTGTGTGAGACACAGTGAGGATGAGCCAATGTGAATCCAGGTGAACACCTCCCTGAGGGAGGCCAAGGAGGCTGTGGTTGAGGGTCATTGGGAAAGGATACTTCAAACCCCACATCAAGGGGCCAGCCATTGTATCAGCTGCAGATTGAAGGAAAGGATACCTTTTCCATAGTGGTTTCTACTTCAGCAAAGAATGCAAATGTTGAGGGATCACTATCTTTTTAATGCTTTTGTACTGTCCTCATCTTGTCCTGGTCCTCTGTGCCATGCAATTCTCTGCATTTGAAAGCATTTCATAGGAGATATTTCCCCAAAGATGAGCTGTGAGCAAATTAACTCTAGTGTACAGAGGGGAAGTCTTGGAATGACACAGAAACCAGAGCACATGGGTTAATGAAAGTACTTAGCTATGTGAGAGATAATAGGGGACAAATCATGGATATGGAAAGGCTAGTGTGAGCTCAGAGAAGATTCTTGTCAGTAAATACATTGGCACAAGGAATTCCTGGAGTTTAGAGTTATCCTTCACACATATAGGCTCTGTCTAATCGTAGTGAAAGGCTTAATGAATGAATGAATGAATGAGAGGAGTGATGGGAGTAATTGAAGTTTGTACATTGGAATAAGGTTAGAAGACACTATGCCTGGGAAGCACTGTCCTTATTTCTGATTCTCAATGTGCATTTGTAGAGCTTAGAACTCTCCTACCCTATATTCAATGGAGTTTGTTCAATCTCTTCTGCATAGTACATCTGCATGGCTTTGATTAAAGGGAGAGATAGGGGTAGCAAGCACACACATAATTTTCTTTAATAACCTGTGGCCATTAACTCAGAGTGGATTTAAATAGGTATGTCAGGGGGGAAGATGTGGCTCAATGGTTGAGTGTCCATCTCCCATATGGAGAGACCTGGGTTCAATCCCCAGGCCCTCCTGGAAAATTAAAAAAAAAAAGAAAAACAGATATGTCAAAAAAAATATTAATTAATTTATATTAATATTAACAGATTATTTTCTGTTAATTGTGAATTTGGAATGGCAGGCAAATTTTCCCACTAATGATTACTAAAAGAGATTGAGGAAATATTAAAATTGCTTCAGACCATCAAGATGTATGCTTCATATATTGATACTTTTTCACCATGTGTATGCTCAAGAGAAAAACAAAGTGGGGTCTTCAGCCAAAAGAGAAGTGATGGCTGAAAAAAGATTCAGCTCACAATGAGGAATGAAATAGAGTATTAATAAAAACTGAGTGATTTGCCAAGAGATAAGAAGGGAAACCCAGGTAAAGCAGTCATTTAAAGAAGACAGCATATAATATGATTCATAGTTGAATTATTTATATCTTAGAATAAAAAGACTAAGGAGTAAGGAGTTTACAAACAAAAATACCAGTCACATATTCAAATGTAATTTCATTTTTTATTAGAGGAATTGTAGGTATACAGACAATTCATGTAGAAAATACATAATTCCCATATACTTACCAACAATTTGCATCAGTGTAATATCATTGTTATTATTGAAGAAAAATATTATTGTACTATCAACTATATTCCATAGCTAAAATAGGAAAATATGTTTGCATTATGCATTCCCTTTTTGTCTAATTTTTATTCTAGTATCATACGCCCTACTAATTTCCCCTTTAACCATCTTGAAATACATAATTTATTGCTGTTGATTACATCCACAATGTAGTTCTACCATCACCACCATCCAATATGGAAACTTATCCAACACCCCAAATAGGAACTCTGTGCAAATTAAGTATTAATTACCTAATCACTGCTCCCCCATCTGGAAAACTGTATTCATCGTATTGAGTGAACTATGTCAGACACAGAAGGACAAATATTGTTTTATATAACTAATGTGAAGTAATTATAATAAGCAAAGATACAGTGAGAATATAATATCAACTTTTAAGGATAAAGATAAGTCATTCATGGTTTTAGTGGAACCAAGCAAAGTCAGTGCCCTTATGATACTCAGACTGTTTCTGAGATTGTGTGAGACCAACTGTTATTCAGAAGACTATTAAAACAAGATGAGAAATGAATGTGTAAGATTTCATGGAGAAGTAGATATGTGATAAGAAAGGCACATATTTTCAGAAACCAGGAAGGGACCTCTTGTCATGTGTGTCAGACTTTATGATGAGGGTGTAATGAATGCCCTTTTCAACCAGATTGAACCAAAAATATTGGTGAACTGGGGTCCAATCCCATCCTCCAACTCTCATTCTATTAGAGCTAAGAGAGGGAAAAGCAGATTGCGGGGAAGGATCATCACCTTGCACCAAGATGAGCCAAGGCTGGAAAGAGTACAGTCCTAACATTTGTCTGATACCTAAACAGGAGTAGATGAGCTTAATAAATTTTGGGTGGCCTTCCCTGAATTCCAACTCAAATTTCAAGTTACAAGGACTAAGCTGTAGTTACACAGAGATAATTGGGTATAGGCATGTGTATATTTGAACACAGCCAGTTAGAAAGGGCTCCCATGAGAGGGGATGCAAGCTAATTTTTTCTACTCAACATGGTACTTCTCTGGGAGATGAAATTTTGGAAATTTATTGTACTCTCCCCACTTGGGGGAAGGGTTCCCATGCTAATGGAGTAGCCATGATGGACACTGGAAGGGAAGGGAGGGCTTACATGATTTGGGTGCATGCCCAGTAATGCTGCATGCTCTCAGACCCATGGGACAGATAGCTGGCCACCCATGCTGCTGCAAGGTGAGGGGACATGGCCCACTCCTGACCCCTATTTGCTGAGGTGTGTTCTAATGGTTCCTAGAGAAAAGAGTACCCAATGATAGCATAGAACAAATCTTCCTCTGAGAAATTTGAAAAAAAAAAACTAGGAGGATGACCATGGTCTCAGCAGGGACAATCTGCCCCTGCCTAACCCCTTCCAATAATCCTCAGGTCCATGTGGTGGATGAGGAGGCAGAGTTTGCAAGCATCCCACATCCCTTCCACACTGACTGAGAAGTTAGGCCTCTGGAAGAGGCCTTTTAACCCAGGCTTGAAATATATTTAAAAAATGACTTAGTTGCAGGGTTAATATCCCAGCCTATCCCCAGGGACTGTAGGGCTAATGCAACAGGGCATGTGCAATTTGAGGGCATTGATCAGATCTCTAATGTTCTTTTGCATACAGGTGCCCAGATGATCATTGTCTTGGGAGAAGCAAAGAGGTGAGACAGTGAACAGTGTTGGGAGGATTTGGGAATTCCAAGCTGGCATGGAGGCTTGATGTTAATGTCACCCTGTGGACAAATGGTTCTTTAACCCCTTCTGTGGCAATGTTTCCTGCCAGGATATGCATTGAGACAGTAGATACTCTGCACCACTGCATCTTCTAGCAGTGATTGCATGGATATGCTTTCCCATTCCAGCAAATTCTGGCCATCATGTTTGAGTGAGTAACAGGGCTTGAACCCCAGATCTCCCATCTCCTCACTGCATTGTCCAGCAGTGGCAATATTTCCTCCATGTTGGGGAAAAGGACATTACTAGATTTTCTAACTGCCAGTGTAATTGGCTCTACTATCTCTGCTTATAATTGCCCTTGTGGCCAGTGAAATATCCAGTGGACCATGATGGCTGGCTATAGCTGATTGGGTTTAAATGCAGAAGTACCCCTTTATCACATGTGATTCAATATGTTGAACTATTTGCATATTGGTCAGATCTCTGTGTCCTACTGGCTGCCCTATATCATTTGGCACAGAAACCAGGCACTTTCCAATGAAGAAAGAAGAGGAGCAGGCCCTGCAATAGGTAGAAGTGGACATTTTACCTGCACTGCCTCTTGTAAATTTAAGTCTGGATCTCCATATGAGTTACAAGTTTCTGCAACCTGCAACCAAGGCAAATGCCTCTCTGGCAGAAAGAGGGAGCAATAGGAATTCCCAGAATCCTTGGCTTCTGGACCAAGAAGCTCCCAGATGAAGCCCAGTGTTGCAAGGCTTTTCAGAGGGAATTTCTTTTATGTTATTGGGTTGTGATGGAAACTGAAAGGATCACTGAGATCTTGGGTCCTGATGAGACAAGATATCCACATCATGTGCTGTGTTTTGGGTAGTCAGAACAGTCTTCCAGGCAGTGCCAGCAGTGGACCATCATCTAGGAGATATATCATGCCTTCCTGATACGCTGAGGAGCAATGTGCCTTTGTGAATGGGTGGTAGAGACCCCCTAAATGATAATATTATTGGAATACTACATGAGGGCCTTTACCTTCTGGCCTTGACATCCTTGGGACCCCAACTCAAGGATTCATCACCATATGCTCAGCACATGTTTATTGATGATTCATACATTCTGATGTCATCTGACTTGCATTGTGTAGCAAATGCTGTTTGTATTGCCTCACTGGAAAATATGTCCAATTGGCTGAACTATGAGTTTTCCCTTTAGACTTGGAAAACTCAGACTCAAGGACTTCCATGTCCCATCTTTGAGCCATTGGCAATTGCTTAGCAGTTTGTTCAGATTCAAGGATGCAAAAAGTTTAGAGAATTAAATGTGCCCATGAGTAGAGAAATAATCTTTGGGCACAATTAGTATCATGGAAAGGCTCCATCTCTCACACCCATCTTGATACACATGGCAAGGAAGGATATCATGAGGCACATAATTGGAATATCGGAACCAGTAAGGGATGGGCAGAGCTGATTTTGGCAGATCATCCTGAGACAGAGGCAGTGGATGAACACTGACAGGAAGATGAAGACAATGAACATATCCTTTGTGGCAGTTTGGCAGTCTGATATAGTTAATAATTCCAAAAATAGATATTGGATTATGCTTGTAAACTGGTCTCTTCATCTGGGCAAGTTTAAATTATAATTAGGGCTTTGATTGGGCCACATCAGTAGGGCAATGAGTCCCACCCATTGGTGGGTGGGGTCTCAAAGGTAAAAGATCTGGTAAAGGAGTGAGTTAGAGTTTTGAGTTGGAGTTCTGTTGTTGCAATTTTGATGCTGGAGCCCAGGGAGTTGAGCAGACAGAGGTGCTTTGTCATGAGGAAGGAGAGAAGTCCCCAGAATAGAGACAAGCCATTTACCTGATAGTCTACAGCTGGCCATCTGGGAGAGGTAAAGTCCAGGGAGACTCATAGTCTACAGCTGACCTTGTGGAGGAAACAGAGGAGCTGAGCCAAGAGAGAAACTGAGCCCCAGGAAGAGAGGACCCCAAAAAACCTAAACCCTGGCAGATGTTGGCAGCTGTCTTGTTCCAACACATGGCAATGTACTTTGGTGAGGGAAGTAACTTATACTTTATGGCCTGGTAACTGTGTGCTTCTACCCCAAATAAATACCCTTTATAGAGACCAACAGATTTCTGGAATTTTCCATCAGCACTCCTTTGGCTGACTAATACAGACTTTGGTACTGAAGAGTGGGGAAGTGCTTTTGTAATTACCAAGATGTTGGAATGGATTTACAAATGGGTAAGGGGTATTTTTTTGGAGGAATTGTGAGATGCTTGATGTAAAAAGCCTAGGTCACTTTGAAGAGACTGTTGTGGATGCTGAAGAGATTTTTTACGATGCCTTAGAAGTAAATGATAAAACTATTATTGGAAACTGAAGGAAAGTTGATCCAAATTTCAAAGTTGCAGAGAACTTAGCAAGATTAACTCCTGGTGTATTACAGAAGGGAGAATTTGAAAATGTGATCCTTGGCATTTAGCTGAATAACTTTCCAGGGTAAACCCAGAGAATGCAGCTTAGTTTCCCCTTGCAGCTTATAGTAAAATGCTAGATGTGAGAAATAGGCTGATGACTGAACTATTGGGCACAAAGAAAACAGAAACTGATTCTGGAAATTCCAAGCCTCTGGAAATCAAGTCCATAAATAGTGCTCCATTTGGGGACTTGCCTAAACTTGGAACTTGTAAATCAGGATTGAAGATGAAGTTATCTTGGAAAAACTTGTGGAAATTCTTACTTTCTGATTGCTTGGAGCCCTATTTCCTGCATGCTAAACCAACAAATTTTTTGAGAGAGCTTTATGAACAAAACCACTGTCAGCTTGGACAAAAAAGGACATGGAATGAAGGGATTGCAGGAGAAACAGCTTCAAGAGCAAAACCATGGAATCTGAGAGCTGGAATTAACACATTGCCTTGGGTCAAGAGAGGAACCCCACCCATGTGTATAGAAAGGGTGAGTTTACCCCTGCAGTGGAAGAGGGTGAATATTCCCACCTGATGTTCTGGGAGAGTTTTGCCCACCCAGGGTAAAGAGAGGGTGGAGCACATTCCTCAAAGATTAGGGCAGTTAAGTTCAGCACCCCATAGGTTTGAGAGGGGTGGGCCTGTCCCCCATGGATTAGGGATGGCCAAGTGGTCAACTGGTTGCTCTGCGAAGATTGAGCCTCTATGCCAAAGGTAAGGGAAGGCCAGGTGGTCAACTGATTGCTCTGAGAGGGTTAAGTCTGTATGTCAAGGGTCAGAGGGAATGTTGTCTTCACCTCACTGTGCTAGCATAACTAAGACTCTAACCCAAAGTTTTGGTAAGGTGTGGAAATCACCCCGACACTCTGTGAGGGTGACTTCTGGAGCTTGGTTGACACCCAGATGCTTGATGAGGGTGGAACCAAGAAAATGGCCATTGGGCAAGCCTGGAAAGGGTGGGTTCCCATGTGGCCCCAAGGAGCAGATTCCATAATCTTAAGAATGACTCTCAGACTTTGAATTCAAATGGAGGATGCCCTGCAGGTTTAGTTAACTGTAGAGGACCCACGACTCATGTTAAGCATTAAATTTCTCATTGTGGTAATGAAAATGTTTATCCTTTTCTTTCCATTTGTGTTTTGGAAGCAGTTAAATGGCTTTGTAAGTTTCAGAGGTCTAAAGCAGAAGGGACTTTGCCAAAGACAAACAGTATTTCTTTAAAGTGATTATGATATGATTTTATACTTGCATTGTTACTGATTTAAGATTTTTTGAATATTGTAATGTATTTTTGGAATTCAGAGGGTGGACTGTAGCAGTTTGTCAGTTTGATATAGTTATGATTCCAAAAATAGATATTTGATTATGCTTGTAAAATGTTCTGTTCATCTGGGCATGATTAAATTATGATTAGGGCATTTACTGGGCCATGTCAGTAGGGTGTTGAGCGCCATCTCTTGGTCGGTGGGGTCTCAAAGGTAAAAGTCAAGGCAAAGGACAGATTTGGAGTTTTGAGTTGGAGTTCTGATCTTGAATTTTGATGCTGGAACCCAGGGACGTGAGCAGAAGGAGGAGCTTGGTCATGAGAATGGAGCGTAGGCCCCAGGTAGAGATGAGCCATTCACCCAATAGTCTACAGCTGGCCTTGGGGAGAGGCAAAGCTCAGGGATCCTCATAGTCTACAGCTGACCTTGTGGAGAAAACAGAGGAGCTGAGCCCAGAGAGAAATGGAGCCCTGGGAAGAGGAACCCAAGAAGTCTAAGCACTGGCAGATGTCAGCAGCAGTCTTCCTCCAACACTTGGCCATAGACTTTCATGTGGGAAGTAGCTCATGCTTTATTGCCTGTTAACTGTGGGCTTCTACCCCAAATAAATACCCATTATAAAAACCAACCAATTTCTGGTATTTTGTATCAGCACCCCTTTGGCTAACTAATACACCCTTGATGATATCCATGAAATGGCTGAAATTTCCATGGATGCTTCTATTGCTAGTATATTCACTACTGAATTGGACATGGAAATTCTGGCATGATTAAAGTATGCGGTCAGGAACATTGAGTACCTTTTTATTAAAAATGTCCTATCTTCCATTTACCAATGTGAAAGAGGTTACTTACAAGCCAGAGCCTGAAATGACATTTTACAGCTCTTCTAAGTGGGGCTGTACCAGATTGTGTATGGCAAGTAGATCACATCAGCCCTTTCCTGCCATTCCAAGTTCCTATGCCTGGTTGAAGTGGACACTTATTTTAGCCTGTGGTCTTGCCTTTCTAGTTTGTCATGCCCATGCATTATATACAGGGAATATCTTGGAAACTGGCTTTGCCATTTCTTAGTGTACCAGGTGACATCTCATGTGACCAAGGATCACATTTTATTGCACAATACACTAATAATAGACCCAGACTCATGGAATAGATGGACCTTACATGTCAGTTACAAGGCACAGGCAGCCCACACTTTGGAGAACATAAATGATCGTTTAAAAGAAGAACTTTGATGTCTATACCTGGACAGCTGTCTTATTGCTTGGACTGTGCACCCTACTCTCACCCTTTGGGAGGTGAACTCAGCAATTCCCTAGAAGGGAAAGTCAAACTTTCCTTGCTTCCTACCTGGGGGAGGAGACAATGTTGGAACAGGGAACCAGTGTTTGCTTCACATCTGCCCTTTTAGTCATCAGGATGAGGCCTGACCCAAAAATTGGGAACAAGGATACACCACTTGGGACTTTCTTTTCCAGCCACTGTCAGAGGATTGTCCAGGTTTTTACCCCATTATATCCTTCACACAATTCCTGGGATGGAGGGAGATTAGGACCAGTAGGTGTAGGGGTGGGATAATGGAAGGTTATAGAAGTGCCTAGTACATGTGAGGTGAAAATCTAAAGGGAATGACCCACAGGACATGACCCATGCATAATAGAAATTAGTGAGTAATGCCTAACCTTGGTTGATCCAGCATTCCCCTTGGGTATGATCATGGGACACATTGGAGGAGTCCTGACAACTCCCATATCAGGAAGGGGTAGAATTGGACTGGGAGACATGAGGAAGGCACTTGGATCAATGGGAAGTTGGTGACATTATAGCACATGGAGAGGGGAAAACAGAAAGGGTGATCTTAAAATGAAAATGTTACTGCAATTAGACTCAGAGAAATGTCTCCGATGGAAAATGGTTGCATGACCACCCTGACAGCAGCTGTTACTATTCCCTTCTCCTGTTTACTACAGATTTGACACAACAATGACCTGGAAGTAAGACTGGCCTAGGCCATTGTGACAGCAGGGAACCTGACCAATGGCTGAATATGCCATTTAACCCCTCACTTGTTTGCCTTTTAGCTCAGGTCAGATTGATGCATAAGGAGCTTATATTCCCTTCCTCAAATGTGGACTGACACAAGGATAACCATGTGGCAAGTGTAATGGCACATACATTAGCTCTGCATTCTTCTTTTGCAACTTCCTGAGAGGAGCCAATTCTTCAAGCAATGAAATTGGCAAATGTCTTGCTCATCTTTCCTATATATTCACCAGTGAACATATGACATGCAATCTGTCAACCTGTTTGGTTGGCATTCTTGAGTCCACATCATGTACCCTACAAGCTAAGCAAAAATCATGATATTCTGTATCCAAAACTGCGTCTGGAAATCACATTTCTTGAAATTTCCTGCTAGGTCAAAAAAGATGCAGATGTGCTCTTGTTAACACTTCCTGCCATACATGTGTTAATACCTTAGGGGATGTTGAACAGGAGGTAATTAAAATCCAATGGCAAGCCTACTTGATTCAATGTGTATAAACAAATTCTATGTGGAGTTTCTATAGCTGTCCCTGAGGGGTATGCATATCTGAATGCAATCATTCCTTAAGACTATTGTGAGTACCCTACTTGGAGTAATGTATGAATAGGCGAAGCTCTGTGAATCTGCCACAGCTTCTAGTGTTCCCAAACCTCTGCTGATGACATTGTTGAAAGCCACAAGTTAGCAGGCCCAAACATTCTCCACCTTTATGTCTCAGGTGGCAATTTGGGCTATCTAAATTTGGGCTTTATCAGATGGTATTTTAGGTTTACATCACATTTAACTTCCTTATATTGTAATAATAATAACACAAATTTTATTTCATAGAGTGATGAATATTCTCTGCACTATTCAGGATTCAATTCCCTTGCTCATGGCCAGGGTCCAGCAGAAGGCAGTGGAATTTATCCTAAGGAATAAGGAGGACTTAGTGCATGAAGTTCAAGTCAGACCTTTCTTATTTCCCAGGTGACTACTGGAAATCTCTTGTTGGTGGCTGCCACACAATGAGGGTCAATAAGCCACTGACAAAGTAGACACACCTGGAGGCACTGAGAATGATGGCATTGGGTTGGATGGTCATGGGGCTGGCACAGCAAATGTGTGGCTAGGCCTGACCCATTCCTGTCTCATTTTTCAGTATGAAAGATGAGGGAAGAAGAAGTCAGGTGTCCATTATATACTGAAGTTTCAGCTCCATTCTTTTCCTACCATGAGGTTGCTAATCTCCATGGGGATCACTTTGTTGGCACATCTTGGCTGACAACACAATTCCTGCTTCAAAGCACAGAGCCATGCATTGTGATTATGGGTGACAACTATTCTTTTACCTCCCTACTTTTGATTTGTCATTACCATGAACTTCACAGTGTAGATAAGATATCTAGGAAGGGTGAGACCACCAGTTTCAGGTGCTAGTTTTCCATAATAGGTCTTCATTCTACAGGGAGCACAATTACATACCATTCTATGACCAGGAGAATATTCTCATAGTGACCTGATGAGCTCCAGCATATACTCCAGTGGACATCTTTCTTGTGCTTTGTCTTCTCAAACTGCTTTTACGAAGCCAATAATCCAGTGACTTCCACCATCATTGTTGTTTGTTTCCACTTTCAGGAAATAATTTACATAATTATATATATCTCTACATCCTTCACATCTTGGCTTACATTCCCTTGCAGTAACATAAAATAATATTAACCCAGCATCTTTTTAAGGGAAATATTCTCTCATGCCTCATGCTTAAGAAGGAAATGGAACTCCTTTTAATCATTTCTCTTTGATGCTCTACTAAATAAAATAACTTAAAATCTCAGAAAGTTTAACAGTTGTCCCTGACTTATGCCATGCAACTATGTATCCCTGGCTTTTCAATTTCCTCTCATCAGCTTATTTCCAGCCTACCCTGACTCTGTGATGACTTAGAAGATCTAGCTTCTAATTTTCTCATAGTTCACCAAATTCTGTGATCAATATTAGCAATTCTTGTGCTCAGTTTGAGTCTTGTTCTTAATCCTATACTCCTGCTTTCTAAATTTTCCCCATGGGAATAACTTATTTTTGGCATTATTCAGGGTTTACTAGGGAAAGAGAATTAACAGGACATATGTAAATTATAATTATATGTGACTATTATAAGATTTTTTCAGAGGGTTTGGCTCACATTATTGTGGGGATGGGCAAGTTCAAATTATGTAGAGCAAGCTGCAAGCTAGAAACACCAAGGAAAGCT
>JAQZBX010027316.1:14729-28539 GCA_029593785.1 Cabassous unicinctus
TTCCCTAGGAGAAGTGGGCTGTATAAAGTAGAGATTGGATATTTTTCTTTCTGACTGCAGAAATCATCACCTTCATTTTAAGGGCTTCAATTAATTGCATGAGACTTCTTTCATTTTTGAATCTCCTTAGCTGGTGGTAGATATTATCAGAAACAGAATCAATCAAATTACTGATGATGTAACACTCAGGCCAGTTTTTGCTTGCCCAAACATAACTTGATCTAGTTGACATATGAACCAAACCATCATATGCCCCATACCTCTTCTTTTCCAGTGATAGGACTGCTAAGTCTTGCCAAAGTCATCTCACTCTAGACCAAATCATCACAAAATTTTCTCAAACACCTATGTCCCAAATAGGGCCCCTCCACTTTGTTCACAATATTGGGATTCATCCAAGTCTACTTGTATTTCTGATACTCACCACACAATCATTTTGAAATCATCTGGATCTCAGGCTAATTGTCAAAGCTGCTATTTCATCTTAATACCTCTCCATTTTTAAACTTGGCTCTTTCAGCAGAAATTAAAGTGAAGACCATGAGACCTCCTAAATAACTAGGCAATTGATTACCCAATGAAACAAGAAGACTGGGTGTAAGTGACTTTAATCTGGTGAATCCATGCATGTAAGTACTCAGGTCATTGCTTTCCTCAATTTTCCTCTCTGATATGCTGAGCATGTCAGTGCTGTCCTCCAGTTGACTGCCATAATGTATGAACATGTTGGTAGAAGCATCAAGGGTCATATGCAGATAAGAAACTGAACTGGAGAGCCTTAGTGGGCATTACTTTTGAAATGTTTATTTGAAGCACTAGGAATGCTCCCAACAGTCCATCTCTCTTGCTTTCTCATCTGCAACTATGTCACATGTTCCTGAGGCAATGATTCCTTTTGGAGAGAATGAAATTGTATCAATAAAGCTGATCATATCTTAACATATTAACTCAGATATATTAGCTCCTGTGAGGAGTTGTTATTTGAATTAATTTGTGGTTTTGTAATCAATGGCCAAGGAAATTGATGCTGTTTTAATAAATATTTACTTATTTTTAATGCTTTAATCCTTTCAGATTGGTACCCACATTTTCAATAACATCTTTCCTATAAAACAAAATTGATTACACTAAAATCTTTATGGACTGAATCACAAAAAAGAATTTGCCTAAATATGGATGTTTCTTTTTTAATCCTACTGTTTAAACAAAGACCTCCAATAGAGGCTAGAGAATACAAAAAAAGAGTAGAGTGATGCCCTATATATGGAGCAATACCAAATTAACCGTAACTGAACGTTACTGAGGAATACTGCTATGTTTCTCTCTAGAGTTCATACTGCCCCTTTTCAAAATTACTCCAATAACAATACATATTATATTCAAACATCTAGAATTCACTTTTATCTTATTCACAAAACATCCTTAATTTATACACTTATTTCTTTGAAGGGAAATAAGAAGCCATCATATGGGCTTCAAAATGAAACCCAATGCTAACTTCTTTCCCTCCCTCTTGTCATAGTTGTTGGTTCCTCTCTATGTGTTCATATCAGGTACCTTCAAAGGCATCTCTTTGAAACATTTACTGCTGTATTCTCCATTCAAAAATTGCTGATTACTTTTGGGTCTTCCCAGCAGCCTTTTAACATTTTCTAGGTTCCACCCAATATTGAGATTAAAAATCTTCAAAAAAATCTTAATCTCTTTTTAGGTCTAATGCCCAATATTTCTTTCTTTCCTGGGATGAATAGATCCTAGCAAGTAATCTACATATTCACTCAAGCTATACAATACAATAATGTATGGCATTATCTCTCAAGGGCCATTGGTATCTTACAATAAGGAAGTCTCAAAGCCATCTGAGAAACCTGACTCTGGATATTGAATGTCATTTCTTACCCTCCGTTGTCACACAGTAGTTCATCTCACTTTCCCTGGCCCTAAGAAGTGGTTCCAGATTTGTTTATGTATTCCAGTTTATCCTACTTCTTGTGACTCTCCTATAACCTACAATGAGATATTAGATATACTACACAATTTACATTAATAATGTTAATGAACACCAATTTTTAATATGCTACATTTAAGGATATGTTCATGAAATTAAATAGAGTAAAGCAATTTTCAGAGATAAATGTACACTAATAGGTCAATGTAGAGGTGTTGACACTGAGGTTGAGAAGGATTGACCTTCCCCAGTTACACTTGTGTGACAAATCAGGGCAGAAACAGAGTGGGTGATCCTCATGCAAATGAGGTTTTTAGAAATCCCTTCTTGTTCCTGGGAGGATAATCACACAAATAATAGTGCTGATTACATCTAACAGGACTGGAAACCTATAAACTAACACATAATGTTACTTTTAAAATTCCAAAATTGACTTTACTCAGCCTGAGGAACAGAGAAATGAGGTCATGTATTCAAGGTTGAGGAACAAGGAAGGGATGGAACTGTGCTGTGATCTCTACCACTACAGATCTATGGATCTATGGATCTCAGCCACAATCCCAGGATTCAGTAACACACGGTCTCAGGAAAGTAACGCTCAAGTGATTTTTCAAGGAGACCTGCATCCTGGACAATGTGATTGCCTCAAGCCATGGCAAACTCATGCCTTCTGTATACCATCCTCTCTGCAGCTCTATTATCATGGGTCATACATATCATTTTGCCTGAACGAATGGAAACCATTTCACTGAACCCAAAATTTAGTAATACAGAGTACCAGTACTGGACACTGCTAGCATACCTGAGTTTTTCATAAAGAACAGATACCTGACCCACCATATATAGGACTGGGGACCTTCCACAAGGTGTCACTATGTTAAACCAGAAAGCATATATGTAGAGTGGTTGGAGCACAAGGAGAGAACACTAGGTCCATACATTTCTTGCAGACATGCAGATTGCACAAGGACATATATGATTAGGAGTCTATGTGTGATTTGAACAACATTGAGAATTACTATTTACGTATAATGTGTCAAAGATAAACACATTGATAAGCTTACATTACTGAATTTAACTGCAACAGTAACCCTTGAATTTGCCCAGGAATTAACATATTTGGGTTAATAATATGTTCTCCTAATGTTGCAATTAACTGAAAGTCATTCCAATTCACAGCAAAAATAATTGTTGGCAGTTTTATCTGAACTCACTGTGATTCCTACATTCTCTTGCTGTCTCAAATTCTTAGAATATATTAAAAAAACTTGAGGTAACACATGAGAAAAAAATTATCAAAATGGGTTTCTCCAAATTTTGAGGGCCTTGATTATGAGGTAGGATTGGACATGTAAATGTATTCCCAATTTGATCCTATGCTCAAAGTCATACTTCGTCCTGTGCCATATCTGGTTCCCTGATGAGCTCCTATAGCAAATTTCTGGCTTGGAATGAAATGACCCTGGGATTAGTGAAATGGGAAGAACTCTACATATCAAGCATCCTCTTCCCAAGAAAGCCCCAAGGAAGAAACTCTCCACTCTTCTTTAATCCTTACAAAGATACTTCACACCTTAAAATAGCAACCTAGGTAACCAGATGAAACCACATCAAATGTGTACTTAAATTCAGGTCCATGCTTATCAGGATTACATTTCCAGGACACCATGGACCTCCTCCACAAGAACATGAAGCCCTTGGTGTTCTTCCTCTTTCTGGTGACATTGCCCAAATGTGAGAGTCTCAGGATTCAGATGTGAAACTAATGGAGAGATGGAACTGAGCACATAACTCACTGTGGGTCTCATGGTCCTCAGGTGCCCTGTCATAGGTAAAGGTACAGGAGTTGAGACCTGGTATGTAGAAGCCCATCAGACCCTGTTCCTGACCTGCACTGCAACTGGAATCTCTTTCATGACCCATGTTATAAGCTGGATCCACCAAGCTCCAGGAATGTGCCTGGAGTGTGCTGGTACAACATGAAATGTTGGAAGCACAAACAACACAACTTTTCATTCCTGACGGCATCACCACGGATAAACCCGAGAACAAAGTTTTTTTAAAGCTGAACAGCTTGAGAGCCAAGAACATGTTGTGTATTACTGTGCAAAAGACATAAGGTGGGGACGTTAGTGTGAGCCCAGGCTCAAACCACCCCTACAGGGCAAAACCAGAAGGTGGACTGTAGGTGAATGCCAGACAATAAGGGGTGATCATTGACCAACCTCAGGGTCAGGTTCAGAGAGGGACTGAGGAGAGTTTCCTGACCTTGCCTAGGGTTCAGTTTCCTTGCTCCACAATATGTAACCCCCAGAGAACAGCCATTGCATCCTTTCTAAACAGTGCTATGATGTATCAATGTGTCCAGATTCACACTGAGAACATATTTTAATGTTATTACCTGCTTGTGGAAATAGATATATAGATATTGATACAGATATAGATGTAAATATTGCATGTGTGATAAAATGATCATGTTGAATATGACAATGATAATTAATAGTGCCTTAAATTAATGCAGGTATCTGGTCCTTGAAGTCACACAAGACAGAGAGTACAAAGTGGACCACCTGGAAGTTACACCAAAGGCTTTGCCAGGATTTCCCCTTCTTCCTCCCCCCCCACAAGAACATGAAGTGCTACATGATGGTGGGTTGGGCACTATTTTCACTGGGCATTCTAAGAAATGTTAGTTAAGTCTACTAACTTGAGAGAAAAATATTTGTATAAAATAGCAATCTTCCTTTATCCTTCAAGACTTGCCCATATTCCTCCAAGGAAATTGTGCTCTTGTGCCCCAAGCTTCAGAAGGAAGTGGTAGATTTCTTTTCTTCATTGCTCCTTGATGTGAAAAGAATAATATGTGTACCAGAGCCCCATTAAATCTAGTGTGCATTTCTGGTTTACCCTATACAGCTCAGACTGTGAGATTTCATGAAACTTCTCTGCTGACATTCTGTTATTTCCCAAACCATGCCCCCAAAATTGGTGATGCCAGTGTCCAGTTGGAGTACTGATCACCTCTCATCATTGTCTATCCAAATCTCTCTGTGCTAGTGATATGTGCCCTTTATCTTCTTTATTATTCAATCAACATCATCAATTTTATTTAAATGCCACACTCAAGGTGTTCAGGATAGGATAAGGAGGAATGGGACTTTTAGAGGAAATGTATCTAAATTGATAAATGTATAGGGAAGGGACTGAGACTGAGGGTGGTTGACATCTCCCAATTGTGTGTGATGCATTAGGTACAGGAGTGGTTCAGATGCTCCTTGTGCATTCATAGGGGTCAAAAATGAGGGCACTCACAGTTCCTTCCTGGCTGCTATGGTATAATGACCCATAACAGTAATGAAAATCTGTAACATCCCTGACAACTTACTAAAATGACACTCATGAAGTAAGTACTGAGGAATGGCATCAGCATAGTGGAGAAGGTGGAGCCAAACACCCTTCCCAACAGTGAAACTTCAAAAAAAACAACCAAACAAACAGAATTTGTGAAAAACAAAACTGTCAGGAATATAAACATATTATGTACTCTGTATATTTATTCCATTATGTCCATGTCCCTGGGAGCAGGGGCACAATGACCAAATTCCCAAAGCCATCCATGATCCCTCACACATGTGGCCTCCTGACCACCTCATTCAACACTTCTCCAACCTGGCAATGGAGGAAACAGAACTTGGTAAGGGGCACACCAGGGAGAGGCCTGAGCAATTCAAGGGCTCAGCCAGCATCCTCCTCCCAGTGTGCCACTAAGACAAGGACCTCCCTTCATCCTGTTTCATTTTATATAGAGTTATCGCCCAGAGGCAAATTACCACAGGGGCAAACAGATGAAAACACAGCACATAGTTCATAAAATTCAGGTTCCTCCTCATTCTGTAAAATATTTCCTGGGCCTCATGGGCCTCATCCACAAGAACATGAAACCCTTGTGGTTTTTCCTGTTCCTGGTGGCAGCCCCCAGATGTGAGTATCTCAGGATTCAGACATGAAATTTATGGGAAAGAAGCATCTGAGCACAGGACTCACTGAAGTTCTCATTGTTCTTGGCTGTCTGGACCTGGCCTGGTGAAACCCTCACAGTGCAGGTGAGGGACAGGGTCTCTGGACTGCACTGTCTCTGGAGTCTTTTCACCAGCAATAGTGTGATCTTGATCTGCCAGGCTCCAGGAAAGTGGCTGACGTGGGTTGCTACCATGGCTTTTGATGGTAAAGAAGACTATAACCCAACTCATCAGACCCAACTTGGGATCCCCAGGGACACAACAAAGAATGAAGTTTATTTAAAGTTGAACAGCATGAGAGCTAAAGACACAGCCAGTTATGACTTTGTGACACTCTGTGAGAGGAATTCAGGGTGAGCCCAGATGCAAACCACCCCTGCAGGGCACAGGAGGGGCTGGAAATGCAGGGGCACTCATGACCACTTGGTTGCACACAGGGGCCAAACCCCAGGGACAGGTGCAGTCACAGTATGTAAGTGCCATTGCATCTTTCCTAAGCAGTGCTATGATATATCTAAGATTCCAGCAAATTAAAATTTAAAAATATTGTTGTGTGTGTGTATAGTTGATTGCTTTTGTGCTCTTCCCTGTCCTTTAGCCTGGAAATGGCTGAAAGTTTAAACAAATCTTGCTTTCAACTGACATTGTGAAGTTAATATTCTAAACTCATGTTAATATCTTGAGTATGTTTCTGAAAACTAGCCATCCCACACCATGCAGCTGTGTTTGTGTCCTTATTTGAGGGAGGAGGAAGAAAGAAACCCTGACATGGCCCCAGTGACAGTGTCCAGGGGCATTACTTTGTTCTCTCTGTTTTCTGTTACATCCAGGGCCACAACCCTGTGCTTATTTTAAACCCCTTACAAATCTGATGCCATTACATGGGATGTTATAATTATGTCACACACATAATTACATAATCTAATGTATATAGATTTTCAATGTATACATTAGAAAAGGAGAAATTATAAGATAAAAATAGCAGGCTCACAATATTTGTTTATTTTTTGCTTTTCCAAAAAGTATCCCTGAAACCATTTACATTTAATTAATGCATTTATTTTATTTTATTTTTCATGGATGTATTAATCAATCACTTATCTTTATATTATTTTACCTAAAAATTGTCAAGTATTTTCAAATAAATAAAAGGTAAGTTCCACACATATTTTTCTGAGAAGCCAGAAGGATCATCAGGAAGAATTAAAACTCACACTTATTCCTATATGAGCAACCACAGGTTTCAACAGGCAGAACTGAAGCAACCTCCTTCAATGGAAAATAGTGCCTTTCAGGAACATATTTGGAAATCAAGGTTCAGATTAGACAGGAAAGCAGCAGATATCTTCATCTGCCTTCATTCAACAGCTCTGACTGGGATATAGTTCTCTCTTTGGTTCATCTAGTTTGTAGAAAATAAGAATTCCTCTTCCTAAATGTGAGGGCCAAGGTGCACTTCCTGGGATCCTGCCAAGGAGTGAGGATGCAGCATGCAAAAGAGGTTGTGCAACATGATCAAGGCCAATTTTTCCAAGGAATTCAGGATTAGTCCAACATATGGAAAACAAGCAAGATAATGAATCCTATTAAATAATGAAGGACAAAAACACATGATCATCTAAATGGGCATAGGAAAACCATTTGACAATATGCATCATCCATCTATCAGTTCAACTTTCATCAAAGTAGGCATGAGATAATTTCCTCAGCCATATATCAAGCTTTGAAAAACACGCAGATAACATGATGCATCATTGTAAAAGCAGAAAACTTTCCCATTAAGTTCAGGAATAACACAAACAAGATAATAACAGTAAAAAAAAAAAAAGATTGTTGGGAGTGGGTGTAGCTCAGTGGTTGAGCACCTGCTCCCACATAGGAGGTCCAAGTTTCAATCCCCAGTGCCTCCTAAAAAAAATCTGCTAAACACCACTTGCATTTAACATTGCAATGGAAATTCTAGTGAAACAACCCAGGAAATGTATTTTTACAAAATTGAAATGAACACCCATGGAATTAAATTTAAAAATAATACAATTTATTATAGCATAAAAATAATGTTCTGGGAATATATTTTACAAAAGAATTGCAACAATATACAAAGTTTTAATGTTTATACTTATTTTTTAAATAAAACTATTAAGGTTGTTGAAAGAAATTAAAGAATACCTAAAAACTTGGATAGCTTTCCAGTGTTCATGGATTTGAAGACATAATATTGTTAAAATGACAATAGCACCTGCTTGTTCTACAGATTCAACACAATCCCTACCAAAACACCAGGTACCTTTTTTCCCCCAGAAATTAATTTACTGAAATTCATATTGTAATTCAAAATGTGAGTTCTCCACAAATTTCAGACATGAAGGTAATGGAGATAATGTATCTGAGCACATTTCTCACTGTATTTGTAATAGATCCAGGTGCCCTTTTGCAGTTGCAGTTCCAGGAACTGGGCCCAGGAATGGTGGAGAGTTTGCAGAGCCCCTCCTACACCTGTGTTTCTCTGCTTATTCCATCTCCATTGGTTCTAATTGGAACCAAGGCTTCCAGCACACAGGGAAAAGCCTGCAGTGGCCGTGTCATGCTTAATACAGTAGATCATTTTGGAATACAGATAATGTTCCCTGCACACTGGGCCATATCTCCATCCCTGCTGACATATCCCTAAACAAGTTCTTGTAGCTGAGTTCCATGAGTTCCAAGAACATGGCCTTGTCACTACTTTCCTCTCAGGAGACTCAGTTAGAAGAAGGCAGTGGGAGCCAGACACAAACATCACCTGAAGGGAAGAAGGCTTTGTGCAGGATACAGTGGTCAAGAAAGAACTACTAAGAACATTTTATCAGCAAAGGAGCATGTGTAGGTGAGGCTGAGGAGGGGTTTTGTCTGAGAAGCAGTGGTTTCCCAATGCAGTTAGGGTCCTTCACTCAAAGCCATTCTAAGGATCATTCCTGATTCAAACAGCAAATATTATTTTCACAGGAGAGAATCATGTCTGTCCTTCCCTCTTTGTCACAAGAGATAATGTAAAGAGTTATTTCTTGTTGGGATCTTCTGTTTATATTTAAGATCAATGCATAATATCATTAATTGGCAAGTTTGGGATATTTTCATGCAGTAAATCATATTCTTATTGGACCTTAGTTTTGAACCAAATTCAGAAGCAGCTCCAAGTCTTATCTATGACTTCTCACAGTCCTTAATTCAAGATTCTCAATATTGAATAACCTGTATAACACTGTACATGTCAATAAAGGAGTCTATAGATTAACAGAAGGATTCCCCACAAGTACATTTGCCAAAGTCTGGAGATATTTCTGGTTGTTAAAACTGGAGAAATGCACTGTGGACATCTTCTGGGAAGAGTCCTGGGAGTCTGCAGAACATCCTATAAGGTGCAGTCTCTCTGCATAAAAGAATTATCTGGTGTGTAATGTCAATAGTGCAGAGATTGCTAAGTTCTGATATAAACTTCAATTCCTTTCAAACTTCATGGAAGTGAACAATTGTGGAAGATCATTTTTTCTGTAGGCAACTTATTCCTCATTAAAACTGGGACAAAACAACACAACCCTGGGTATGTGTGTGCTGAGAGGGCCTTTCTCACTCACATATTTTGTGGCCTATGAATAATGCATGCAGTTCTCCAGGATCTGGGCATTCCCTGGAACCTGAGAGGGAGCTCACTGGGATGACCCAGCAGTTTCCATCCAGTCACCATATGCTTTCTCTCTGGGGAAAAATGTACAGAGGCTGATGTGCCCATTCATGGGGCAGATGCCCAGAGCTCCTGGCACAGATATCCATAGCCACAAACCCCTGCTTCTTGCAACTAGCAGATGGGAGGATAAAATGACATTTGTCATCTCTCCCACATGATTACACTGACACAAGTCTGGAAAATGTCATTTCATCTCCTATGGGTCCTGGACCTGAGATCCACTGAGGAGAAGGCAGGGTTATATTCTGAGATCCAAGACAGTAAATCATCAGGGGCTTCTCCCAGGACCCTGGCCTTAATAGGAAGCTAATTAGTATGACCTCCTTTTAAAGAATACATTTACCATGTACAGTGATTCATGAGGAGGTGGGGGAGAAAGCACTGCATTTTTTCTATGACTGCAATGCTTTTCCAAGCACTCAGCATCAAATGAGTTTTCAATAACTGTTTTCACCAGGAGCTCTGGATACAGAGACTGCATGGCCAGGAGAAAAATCATGAGAAGGGAGGGAGCTAATGTGCCCCATGGAGGATGGATATGCAAATGGGGCCCCCTCTGGTCCTGAAAACCAGCTCAGGCCTAGGCCCTTCATCTCTGAGGGAGGAAGCTCTACCCTGGTGGTCTGAGCTCTTCCTTTCTGTGCACAAGACAGAAGAAGAGACAGCACCATGAAGTGTGTGCTGAGCTGGGCAATTCTGTTGTCAATTTTCCATGGTAATATTATAGAGAAACTGGAGATGCAGCTGTGTGTGGTATTGAATGAATGTGTGTGTTAGGAGGGAGTGTGTGTCAGTGTCTCTCTCTGTGAATCAAATTTTACTTTCATTGATTATAGGTGTCCAGCATGAGGAGCAGCTTGTGGAGTCTGGGGATACTTGGCACATCCTGGAGGGTCTCTGAGACTCTCCTTTGAAGCCCCTGGATTCACCTTCAGGAACTTTGGAATGCACTGGGACCACCAGGCCCCAGGGAAGGGGCTAGATTGGGTCTCATACATTAGCAGGGATAGTAGCAGCACATAATATGCAGACTCTGTGAAGGGCAGTTTCACCACCTCCAGGGACAATGGCAAGAACCAGCTTTATCTGCAAATGTCAAACCTGAGGCCTGAGGACACAACCATTTATTACTGTGCCAACCACCATGAGGGGAAGGCAGTGTGATTCCAGACACAAACCTCCCCTGCAAGTAGGGTCCTGGTCTACTGGGGGAGTTCAGGGCCCATGTAGAACAGGGCTCAGTCCCATGGGGCAGGTGCAGGGGGAGGTTTCAGCTGTTTTTCTGCCAGGGTCTGTGGCTTTCTCTATTTCTTACAGGATCCCCAAGGAACCTCTCTAGGTTTACTATTCTGTGTCCTCTATTGAATTCTCTGAATTAGAAAAGGTTCATTACAATAGGAGGAAATATTACCACATGCACACTAAGAGTATGTCCTTTATGGAAGCAGATATGGCTCAGCCAGTGGCCAGCAGTATCTGATTTCTCAGGATACTCAGGAATATCCTTGAATTATAAAAAAAAATCTAATACAGAAATTAAACATCATTGGCTTTCCCTAATTAGGGCACTCCTTGTAATTATAGAAACTTCTGAAATCACAGAAGCAACTACAGTATGAGGTGCTTCAACATTAGTACTATGTACTCCACAGAGTAATAAAAGCTGACTACCTGTTCCCCAGACTATCTCATGGACCTGGTGACCTTTAACAGATACCCCTGAGATCTGAGACCTTGGCATGTGTAAGGGAGAGAGACACAGGCTCTGATTGAGGCAGTTTGAAAGCAGCCCCAAGTCTACCCCACAGGGAGCCCAGAAGGGGGCTGGGAAGAATGGCCTTGCCTCAGGGTCCCCAAGCACAGGCCTTCCCAGGGCAGGACAGGAGGAGGCAGTGGAGGGGCTCCCTGTTATGGGCTGGGGCTTACTCTCTATGCTCACTCCCTCACCATATTCAAGTTGCTGGGTCCCTTCCTGACTGTGAAACTCACAAGCTGTATTTTTACAGAAAATTTCCATCAAATATGGGCAGAGCATAGAGTGTCACTGAGGAATAGGGAAGAAAACAGGATTTTCTCTCAGCCACAGTTTTGTGCCCTGACCCCCAGTGCCTTTCCTCACCTGACTCAGAAGAGATGTGAGGGAGATGACTTAGCACAGTGTTTCATGGGGTTCAGGAGGGAATGAAGAGATTTAGACAAGTAAAAATAGTGACAGGATGAAATTCTAATATTGACTCTGATTACTGTAGAACATATCTGTGAATAAAATAAAACCCATTACATTATGGAAATTATGCCTAAACTTTATGGTATATTAATTATAAGTTTACAAACCTATTTATTTTTAAAACAATTTATTGAAGCATATCATTCATACATGAGCATATATAAACTATAAATGTTCAGTAAACACCATGATCTTACAAAACAAACATGCATAACAACATACACGGCTTTCACACTTCATTCCCCTGCACAAACACCCTGCATTGTTATGAAACATTTGTTAACAAATTATGAAAGAACATCATCAAAGTATTGCTACTAACTATCGTCCCTATCTCCCTCCCCTATACATTTTTATAACAATTTATTTATTTATTTGTTTACTTTTATTCATTTTTACCCCTTCCCATATTTGCTGTTTTTGTGTCCATTCATTGGGCAACTCTGTGTCCATTTCCTGCCCTCTCTTCTCATCCTTCCCCCCCCATCTTCACTGGGATTTGATCCTTGGAATTTCCAATGTGGGAGAGAGGCATCCTACCACATGTGCCACCTCAGTTCCTGAATTTTTGTTGCATCTCATCATGGCTCTCCCGTGTGTCACTCTCCCGTTATGTCATCATCTTGCTGTGTGGCTCATAGGTCCTAGTGGTACCTGGACACAGGGCCTGATGTCTCACCAGCTCACGGGGCCTGGTGGCCCATTTGCATTCTATATTTTGCTTTTCTTTTAATTTTTACCTGGAGGTCCTGAGGGTTGAACCCAGGTCCCTCTATATGGGAGATGGATGCCAAACCACCGAAGCCACATCTGTCCCCCTGATATATCTCTTAAGGTTGACCAATGATACTCAAAGTTACAATCTTTTCCCATACAGGATGATCATATAATAAATCAGACTTAGTTTATCATGAGCATTCTAAAAACCAGACCAAGAAAGAAAAACTAGGTCTGGGGACAAATGCATGGTTTCTAAAATAGTGAATGTTTAGCCTACCCCGATTATCACAAAATCAGGAGAGTGAGAATATTTGTAATACAAACCTAATTAAAAAGTCAAATGACACTTAGAGAGAAAGGAAGGACTAAGAGGGAAAAATTAATGAGGTATGAGAAAATTTGGGGGAGTTCACTTTCTGATTTGTTGTGAGGATTACATGTATGTAAATATGTGTAAATACTTATCAAGTTGTATACTTTCATATATACAATTATTGTATGTCAATTTCAATTTAATAAGAACTAGCCATTGATCCATTTTTCCTAGTTCATTTACATATTCATTTCATAAAGACATAGACCTCTTATAAATTTTACACTCTAGTTTAGTTTTGAAAAAGGGAAGAATTGTTCACTAAAGTGAAAGTTCTCTTGCACTTCTGTTGCATTGTTGGTTAATTCCAGTAGCTTGGATCTAATCTGAGCCATTTTACTGAAATTTCTGTGGAAAATTGACCGTAGTCAAGACATGGGATTTTTTACCAAGATATATGCAGTTTCTGAATACCAGGTTTATTCATCCATCATATACTATTATCTGGCTATGTTTTTCCTAAAGTTTTTTCTTCATTCCAGATATATTCACATGATTTATTAACTCTTAGGTTATATTTTTCTCCTTTGTCATCCAAACAATTTGTTTACGGGATCCACTGAACCTCACAGTGCCCCCTCTCCTATGGTTAATGACAATCCATTTTCATCACCTAAATTTGATGCTGAGCTCCTGGGAAGGACTGTGTTTTTTCCACACCCCCCCATTAGTACACCCAAGCAGGCTGTACTCTATTGTCTCACAAATCAATTTTATTTTGTAAATATTGATTCAGAAAGTGAAGCCAAACTCAGGTTATATTTTAGTATAAAGAAATGTATTTTCAAATGTCTGGAAG
>JAQZBX010027317.1:0-28430 GCA_029593785.1 Cabassous unicinctus
TTTCAAGGTAGCACTTTGCTCAACAGGGCTCTTCAGAGCCAAGATGCTAAATAAATCTTGGAATTCCTGGTGGACCTCATCACTGCCATCTTCCTAAAGCCTTTTTGTCACTAGAGTAATGAGAGCCATCTCAAGTTTGCTCCTGTCAGAGTCACCAGTCCCAGCCCTCTTGGCATCACTCTGGGCTTATAGGTGCTTAATTTCAAGTAATCAATGCCACAAACCCATCCACCATTTGGCATCATGCATTGATGATTCAGCAAGGCCATGAAGGAAATCCCTGGCCTCAGAGAATTCAGGAAAAGCCAAAATTGGGCAGTCATATTCCAGCTGACTCTGCTTCCCTTAAAGGCTTTGGCAGTGGCTTAGAAAAGCTAGAATACTAGGATAAATATAGAAAATTGATTTATCTTTTTCATTTTATAAAAAGCATCCAAAGGTTTCATAAAGGAGAAACCCTGCATCCAAATAGAGGACACACACACGCACACATGCATGTGCACAAGCCTTTGGTCATCTCACAATACACATACAGATATATAGCAATGAGCTTTGACTTTCCATTGTGTCCATCATTTGGTTAACACACCTTCACAGCCCATAGGTGTGAGAACTGGCCTCCTTGCTCAATACCAGGTAAAGCCACAGGCATTGCGGACATGGAGAGTAAAGTCCAAGACCTAAGATCCAGAGATCTGGGCTATGGTCCCAACTCTACTCTAATTAGAGGTGAGCAGTGAACCTGCCTCAGCCTCAGTTTATTCAAATAAGTACCATCCTTTTGCTTATGAACATCCCTCAACCTCAAACGTTGGAATAGATAAGAATAAACATGATTATTTAGAGAAAATAGTTTCAAAAATTCTTGGGAATTATACAAGATAGGTTAGAAGAGGTCATTACCACATCTTTCTGTCTGTTTTGACAATTTCACCTGTTTATCTATAGCTCTAATTGGGCAAAGGAGCAGATGTGATGTAGCAATATAAACCCCAGCAGTGCCTATAATAATTTGATATTGCCAACTAAAAGCTATACTTTATTGGACCAAATTGCCTGATAAGGCCTACCAAAAAAAAAAAAAAAAAAACAAATCACACATGGACAGCTGTGATTATAAATCCTCAATTGTCTTTTGCAAATAGAGAAATTGTAGAAGCTATTTTAGAAGCTGGGAGTTGCCTATTAGCAAAGTTTGCCTGTTCGAATTATGGCCTAGATTGAGGAAATCAGTTCGATAATTGGCGGGGGCAATTTTGCACTCCCAGAAGATAAATTAATTTTATGTTTACGCTAATAAGATATCTTTGAGGCATTATTCATTTGAAATTCAGTGGAAGTCAATTCCCCAGAAAGAAAGACTTGGTTAGCTAATTTATAAAGTTTCTAACGAGGGTTAACACGTTTTACTCATATTTATGGTAAACACGGTAGGAAATAGACCCCTGAGAGGTTCAGTGGCTGCTTAAGGTCACGCAATCAGAAACAGAATCAGTACCACAATCTTAGTGCCACTTATACTTGGCACAACCAGGGGACATTTGGCAACAGCCAGGGACATTTTGGGTTGTCACATCTGGAGTGGCGATTGCTACTGATTTTTGTACCTCTAGTGGGTTGAGGCCAAGGATGCCCCTAAATATCCCACAATAAACAGGGCAGACTGCCCAACAAAGTGCCATGGTTGAGAAACCCTGGCTTAGGGATAGAAGTAACTTTCAATGGCAAAGCTTGCATACATTCACATACATACACAGATACAAATGCACACACAAGGATGACCAGAAGAAGATAAAATACTCCCCTACGCTATTTTTAAGGCTTGCTCGTAAGTGAATTCAAGAACAATAATAACAACAGCAAACCTTAGAGAGCTCTGCGACTCTTTCACTCCTTCTTCACTCCCAATGTCAGCACAACTTGCCAGATCCACCTCCAAACTGGCTCCGCAAACCAGCTTCTTCTCACCACCTCCACGGATATCCCTAGCCCTGCTCACTTCTGTCTCTAGCCTGGACCACTGCAATAGCCTCTATTTTTTCTTTATTAGAGAAGCTGTGGGTTTACAGTACAATCTTGCATCAAATACAGGATTGCTATATACCGTCCCATTATTAACACATTGCATTGGTGTGGAACATTTGTTACAATTGATGGTAGCACATTTTTATACTTGTACTATTAATGGTCCATGTTTTAACTTAGGGCTCACTGTTTGGGTAGTGCAGTTCCATGGATTTTTTAACTTTTTAATTTTACCGTATATACAACCTAGCATTTCCCTTTTAACCACATTCAGATATATACTTCAGTGCTGCTAATTACATTCACAGTGGTGTTCTACCATCACCACCATGCATTACCACGGCATTTCCATCATTGGAATGAAGCCCTGATACATGTGACAACATGGATGAACCTTGAGGGCATCATGATGAGTGAAATAAGCCGGTCACAAAATGCCAGAGCATCTTGAATGGTTTATCTTCTCTGTCTCTCCACCCAGTCTGTTTTCCACCCAGGAGATGCAGTGACCCTTAACCATGTAAACTGATCATGTCACTCTCTTGTTATAAAATGTAGTTCTCCACTGGGGATAAGAGCTCATCCTAGTGTGAAAATGTATGGGGCCTATTTTTGATTGTCACAGTAATTGGGATGCTGCTGGCATTTAGTGCCTTGGGACAAAGAAGCAAATCGTCTTGTCATAGGAGGGGGAATGAAGAAATGACTTACCAAAATGTTTCGCCAGCACCTCTGGTGAAATCCGTTTGCCTCATTGCTCACCCCACTCTCCAGCCATTGACCTCTTGGTATTCCTTGAACCTGCCATTCTTGTTTCAGACTCAGGGTCTTGTCCCTAGATGTACCCTGCCTCAAAAGCCCCTCCTCGTGATTCAGGTCTTTGCTCAGTTGTTATCAGAGGAGCATTGTGTTACAGTCTTTTCATTCTCACCCTCCCCCTTCCCATTAGGGAGAGGGGTTCTCATGATAGATGTTCCTTCATTTCATTTATCAATATCTGATATCCTAATATATATTTATTAGTGTATCTTGCTTATTATCCATCTCCCCTTAGAAACTGAGCTCCCAGAGGGCAGGGCTAGTCTATTTTGCTCATCTTTGTATCATCAGTACCTAGATCAGGTATTAGACTAATAGGTGAGGAATGAACAAACGAATGCATGCCTTCACTAAGACCAAAAAATAAATCCATCTGAAAATGTCAGTGTGGCCAGAGTAGAGAGAGAAATCATACATTTCCCTTTAATTTGAAGGCTGCACATTTAATACAATCTAACATTATTTTTAAAAATCCCAGCACTCACCGAAGACTTCTTGCAAACTTATGCATAGAAATAGTTACAATTGTGATTTTAATTATTCAGTGACCAGATCTGTCTTTGTGGGCTGGAGTAGGACGTGTAAGTCAAGGTATTTCTCACTTACGTCAAGAATCCTGGAGCAAAAGTGGGAACATTCAGTGAGATCTGTTCATGTAAGTTATAATTAATAGTCTTATTAATAAAGGCTACAAAATTGCATGGATGATTGTGTGGACAATCTTAAGTGTGTAAATCCAATAGGAATAGTGAAGTAAGGAAAAATCCTCCCCATTAACTCTGATGGGAGTTGAGAGTCTGGCAAAACTGTGATTGCCTCGGGGTCTGGTTTCAGGCCAGGGAGACAAGCTGCTCTTGGGAAAAGTATGAATTTGAAGAGACAGGCTCCCAACAGTCCTTCTATCGGCTGGCAGAAGGTGGCCTCTTCTCTGACGGCTCTGTTTGTCCCCATGCATCTCCTTTAGCCCCCCTGGCTAAAGAAAAGAGCAATGTAGACAGAGCAAGGAGAAGGAGACACCTGTGATGCTCAACGTCATAAGGATTTGTTGACTACCTGTGTTTTGGGTCCTGTTCCATAGACGAAGAGCCCGCAGTGGGTTTTTGTTTTTGTTTTTTTTAAGATTTATTTATTTACTTTATTTATTTATTACCCCCTCCCCCAATGGTTCTCTCGTCTGTCTCCTCATTGTTTTCTCACCTTCTCCAGGAGGCACCAGGAACAGAACCCAGGACCTCCCACATGGGAGGCGAGTGCCCAACGGCCTGAACCGTATCCACTCCCCATGGGCTGCGGGTCTGCAGGCTTGTGGTATCTGCTCGTTTAGGCATCTGCTTGTGTGGCAGGTGTGGTGTCTGCTCGTCTTCTTTAGGAGGCACCAGGACTGGAACCCGGGACCTCCCATGTGGCAGGCATGCGTCCAGCTGCTTGAGCCACATCCACTTCCTGCAGTGGGCATTTTTGTGAAAGTGATTTATTGATGGCTGCTCTCTGGAGAAGGGAAGTGTGGGAAGCAGAATAGGACAAGGGGAGAAATCAAAGCTAGGATGTAATTTTAGCTGCAGTAGAGCTTCGGCCTGGTCTCACGGGGAACTCTGGAGCATATACCACAGAGTTGTCCTAAAGAGACATGAACCACAGATACAACTAGGCTTTTTTTTTAAATTGTCCCAAAGCACTCTAAGTATAACTGCTTGGCACGGCATTATTCACAGTGGCCTTGAGAATCATGCCTGGCATTTTGAGTCTCTTCTAAGGGAATTTTGCTAATGTAGGGCAATGTCCGCATGGCATTTGCAATGCCGAATAACATCTCCTTCTCTCCTTGAAATACTCCAAGCATTTTGCAAAGAGCCATATAAACAAATCTCAGAAAACAGAGGAAAAGACTAAAAAAATGATGTTAATTCAACAAACTTAAAGATAAAAAGGAGACCATTTCACCAGCAACTCTGAATAATAATCAACTGAAAGCATTTCAGCAAGTCCTTTAGAAATCTTGTTCGCTTGTATTTTCTTTTCTTTTCTTTTTTTAATAAATTTGAAACAGTATGATATAGCCCAGGGTTTCTCAACCTTGGCACATTTGCGCCAGGTAATTTAGGGCTATCCTGTGCATTGAGAGATGTCTAACAGCCTTGCTGGTCCCTCCCATTAAATGCCAGTGGCATCTCTACTTCTTCCCCTTCACACTGAAAATGTCCCATGGGGGAAAAATCATCCCGGTTGAGAACCATTGATAAAGCTAAAGGAACCCAGCACTTTGAAGTCCTAGCAGGACTATCCACTAGTTATGTGTCTCGAGCAACCTAAAAGTTATTGACTTTCTCATCTGTGAAATGGGAATAATACCTACCTTACAGGACGTTCCAAGATTTAAATAGATGATATTGACATGCCATAGAACCTGGCACACTCGTCAGTATTAATTTCTTCTTTTTTTTTTTCCTTCAGCGATTAAAATACTTTCAAAAGTGGTTTGTGTTGGAGTGGATGTGGCTCAAGTGGTTGAGCTCCTGCCTCCCATGTGGGAGGTCCTGGGTTCGGTTCCCGGTGCCTCCTAAAAACAACAACAACAAGCAAAACAAATGAAAAAACCAACTCAGGGGAGCCATTGGGATTCAGTGGTTGAGTGCCAGCTTCCCACATACGAGGTCCCAGGTTCAATCCCCAGCCAGAAGTACCTCAAAAATAAGTAAGTAAGTAAGTAAATAAATATTTTTAAAAAGTGGTTTGTAGTCTTATGGGTAGAATAGTGATTAAAGCGTCTGTTTATACAAATTAGGGCAAGATGCGTGATTTAACTTCAAAGATCTAAGGTTGAGAAAGAACAAACTAATTCCTTCTAATTGGAGAAGATATCACTCTTCCTTGTCCCTTTCTAATGTTTATTAAATAGTCTTTAGGGAAAGTATAGGAAATTTAAATAGAATTAGAAAGTAACTAAACTTCTGAATGCTGAAAGTGTGTCGGATACTGCTCTAAGCACTTTACCTAGATTATCCCATGTAATCCCCTGAGTAGATACTAATGTCTCCAGCTTATAAAGGAGAAACAGGAGGCAGAGAGATGGTGGGGACAGAATACGGACTGAGGTAGGTGATTGGGAAATAGAAGGGCCATGTCAGGATCTACAGAGACCATTGGTAGTTTGGGAACAGGAAACACTAAGAGAAGGATCCAATGAGCTGACTACCCTCTGCTGGTTGATCTGCCTCTAAGGCCCAGTTCTGGAGGCACAAGTCTTCCTTGCTCTGAACTGAGACTTCAAAACAGGTGTCTGGCCAGCTTGGTCCTGTGGGCTGTAGTTTACAGAGCCAGGTCTACTTACGCCAACATCAATTCTGTGTGCTTTCAACCCCAACACTTTGTCTAAAATTAGATTATATTGCTGCTAAGTAGCTGATGTTTTGTTATTTGGCCCCATCACCCAAAAGCCAGGTTTCCCAAGAAGTGGTTCCTCCATCATTTATGCCAATAAACAACTCTTTATGGAAAAATATACTATTCATATTATTATTAGAATTTCAAATCATGCGTGTCATAAAGATGAACTATAAATTAAAGGAAGTATTTCTTATAAGAAAAATAATGCCTGGAAAGGGTGTTTAAGACCACACAGCTATTTAGTGAAAAGCAAGGTGGGACCTCATTCTGGTACGCTTCCCTGTACCATTTTACCTGTTTTCTCTAATCCTATTTCCCTCGGGTTTGAATAGAGCACTCTCCATTCATGCTGCATCTCTGAGTTTAGTGTTAAATGGCACTGGTGTGAATGTTCTTTTGGGTGGTTTATGGATCTCTTGTGGGTCTTTCTTCACCTGGTCATGGCTAACAAGAGAAACCAATGATCGAATCACAAAATCCACTGGCCATTTCTCAACTCTCACTCTCCTTGACTAACATACTTGTTTAACCTTTTTAAAAATCTTTTCCATCTAGAAATTTCCTTCTCTCATGGTTTCTATAGCCTCATTTCTCCAGGTTCCCCTTCCTCTCACATCAATTCCTTCTTAATTTCTCTTCTTTTTACTAATTTCTGTCCTCAGTTGTAGCAGTTTGGCATTATCTATGAATTCCAAAAGTAGATATTGGATTATGCATGTAAAGTGGTCTGTTCCTCTGGGCGTGATAAAATTATGATTAGGGCTTTGATTGGGCCACATCAGTAGCGTTTGAGTCCCCACCCCTTGGTGGGTGGGGACTCACAGATAAAAGACATGGCAAAGGACAGAGTTGGGAGTTCTGATGCTGAGTTTTGATGCTGGAGCCCAGGGAAGTAAGCACATGGAGGAGCTTGGTCTTGAGGAAGGAGACAAGGCACCAAGAAAAGAGACGAACCATTCGCCTGATAGTCTACAGCTGACCTTGTGGACAGAAGGAAGCCTGAGCCTGGAGAGAGGTAAGCACCGGGAAGAGAGGAACCCAGGAAGCCTGAACCCCCACAGTTGTCAGCAGCCATCTTACTCCAACACGTGGCAACAGACTTTGGTGAAGGAAGTATCTTATGCTTTATGACCTGGTAACTGAAAGCTTCTACTCCAAATAAATACCCTTTATAAAAGCCAGCAGATTTTGGGTATTTTGCATCAGCACTGTTTTGGCTGACGAATACATCAGTCTTTCTCTTTTCCACAAGTTTCCTCAGAGAGCTCTTAACCATTCCTGTGGTCCTGACTGCTATCGACATGCTGACTATTCAAAAATCTATATCTTGTGCCTTTTCTGAGATTTATATCCCTATTTTCAACCAACCACAGTCAGTTGTGCTGTAATGTGACATATGGGCTCCTCAACATCACCAACACTATACAGAACCACCCAACAAAAGACTTACAGGGAAAATGGCGTTAGGCTGGCAACAGCCCAAAACATGATTAGTGATATAAAAAAATAACTCAGTTTTACATATGTTAATTGGTTAAGAAATACATAAATACTACAATAAATCTAAAAATACTTTACCTTGAAAAATACCTGTAATTTGCTTGTAAAAGTGAACATGGGAAAGGTCGCAGCTTATGAGTTGTTATGAAGTGCTAGGTGTGGTCCATTAGACATGTGGTGAACCAAGGTGGCTGGTGGATATTTGAGGTATGTGTTGTGAGTCTTTGGTCATCCTGCATGGCCTGGTTCGGGTGGGTGACGTTCTCTGCATTTGCCCTTCTTGCAGATGAAATCACATCTATGTAAACACAAAATCCTCATCATGCTCCAATGGTTTCCTACTATATTAACAGCACTGGAACAGATTCTTCTTTTCAAAACAAGTGTTATAGAATAACTGATGCCTCACAGGCATCTCAAAATCATCCATCAAACCTTAATTTGTCTGAGTTATTTTCTCCACAAAGTCCTGCTTTCTCCCCAAAATCTATTGATGCCGTCAACAACTACCCAACCACCTCAACCAGAAATGCTGACATGGTCCTCAACTATTTTTCTTTCACTCACCATATCAAATTAGTCATCAAGGACTCTCAATGCTACCTCATAAATGTGTCTCAAATCCATCCTGACTGCTCCAATGTGAGGCTCTTGCAAAAATCTCCGACATGGTCTCCTGTCTCCATCCCCATCTCGCTCCAGCCCATATTCCATGCAATCACCATGGTGATCTTTCCCAGAGCAAGGCTTCTGGGTTTGACTCCTCATGCTGCCCCACTATCTGAATGATCTTGGGTGAATTACTCGACCTCTCTACCTCTCACCTTCCTCGTCTAGAAAACGGGAATGATGATAAATCTTGTGTCATTGGATTGTTTTGTGGATGAAATGTATAAAGCATCTAGCCCAGTGTCTAGTATATCCTAAGTGTTCGATGACTGGCAGCTATGAGCAATTTCATTATCACGGTTAGAGTGATTGTTGGCGTCATCCCTGTGATTGCCTGGATCAGGTTATCATCAGAGCAGAGGAGCTTCCCAGCTTGAAAAATTGGACTTTTCTCCTTTCTCATTGACT
Source organism: Cabassous unicinctus (assembly GCA_029593785.1). Lineage (NCBI taxonomy): Eukaryota > Metazoa > Chordata > Mammalia > Cingulata > Chlamyphoridae > Cabassous > Cabassous unicinctus. The sequence continues at coordinate 8,806 of JAQZBX010027317.1, forward strand.
TTAATTCAATGCAATGTGACACTTATTGAGTGCCTACTGTATCCAAAGCAGGATCAAGGAACCCAATCAGTTGAATCTGATCCCCAAGGCTGACAAAAATATTGTATTAATATCTATTTCAAAGCAGACTGCAATGATGACTATAAATAAAGTACAAAGGGAGTATAGGAAAAGAGAGAGATTCTAACAGAGGATTTGGGAAGCCTCTGCAAACAGCACATGGGAGCGATCAACTAAATGCCGTGAGTTCATCCTGAGAAGCTGGAGGGGGAGCTCCGTCCAGGTCCCGTAGGTGGTGGTCCCACGGGATTTGGGTCAGGCAGGTTCCACCCCCCCTGCAGCCCAGGGAGGCCAGGCCTAGGGCTAAATACCTTCACGGGGATGGGGAGGCAAGAGGTGGGGACAGGCCCAAGTGCTCTGTGCTTTTTTCCAGAACTTGGTCAAACTGCTCTCCGACACAACAGTGTGTGGCTAAGAGCTGGCAAAATTTGTTACCCTCTACAAATCTGGGTAAACCAGGTTTTAACAATTAGTAACCAGGCACTGAAATAAGACAGCAAAGAGATTAGCAACACTTCTGCCTCACACTGAAGCAGGGCTTCTTAACAAGGGGTCCGTGAGCTTGAATTGAAATTCAAAAAAAACCATTATTCTTGTGGGGGTGTGTTGGTGCAGGTGTGACATATTTATTAAATAATGCACAGTATGGTGTGGACTTAGTAAGGGGTCCGTGGTTTTCACCTGACTGGCAAAGGGGTCCGTGGAACAAAAAAGGTTAAGAGTGCCTGCACTAAACAGGTAAACCTCCTGAAGCAGCTGTCATCCAGTCCACCCCAGGCCCCTGGCTCCCCTGCAGGGCTGATGCTGAGGCGTGTCCTGCAGGGACTCCCAGAATCCCCCGGAACAGCTGCAGCCAGCTGCCCACAGTAGCACCCTGGACCTAAACCCTAACACAGCCTCTCCCGGCCACCTTCCCTTCCCTGTTCACTTCCCCACTCCCCTATCGGTGTTTTCTGGTGTCACCTCCCAAATAAACCACTTGCCCCCAAATCCATGTCTCATTGTTTCTGTGGGAATCGTGTAATACAGTCTGAGTAAGTCTAAAGAATAAAATCTGACCACCGGAAATTCTGGGGAAGGGTGAAGAGGTGAAGAGGAGGTTGCAGACACTTAGTGAAAGCCAACTAGGAGCCGGGTTCTCTGCCGGGCCCTTGACGTGTGGCGAGTGCTCCAGTTGCCCTGTCAGCTGCCCCCTGCACGCACCTCTGCACACTGAATTTGCTCACCACAAACCTCTTTGACCCTCTGCCCCAGGGCTGGTTTAACTGGTCCCAAGAGCACATTCTGCCTGCAAACTGGACAATGCAGAAGCAGTGATGGGGAAGCAGATGTGGCTCAAGCAGTTGGGAGCCCACTTACCTCATGTGAGGTCCCAAGTTTGGTTCCTGGTGCCTCCTAGAAGAAGATGAGCAAGACAGCGAGCTGACGCGACAGGCTGGTGCGGCGAGCTGACGCCACAAGATGATGCTCAATGAGATGACACAAGGAGGAGACACAATGAAGAAACACAATGAGAGACACAACAAGCAGGGAGTGGAGGTGGCTCAAGAGATTGGGCACTTCCCTCCCACATGGGAGGTTCCGAGTTTGGTTCCTGGTGCCTCCTAAAAAAAAAGAAGACGGGCAGACACAGAAAGCAAGCGATGAGCAGGCACAGAGAGCAGACAGTGAGTGCAAAACGACAAGGGGCAGAGGGAAGAAATAAATAAATAAAATAAATCTTAAAAAAAAAAACAGTAACAACGATGGATGATATCTTTTGCGTGAATAACCAAGTTCCCTCCCCACTTGGGAGAGAAAGCTCTGAAGCGTGTCCTACCCTGTGTCCCAGAGTTCCCCTGGAAGAGTAGACCCCTGATGCCACATTAGTGACCTGGTCAATAATGCACAATTGGTGGCCCCAGACCTTCCCTTTCCTCTCTTACTTCCCCAATCCCCTACCAGGGCTCCCTGAGACCCCCTCCCAAAAAAACCACTTGTACCCGACTCCTTGTCGCAGGGTCTGCTTCTGGGGACGACCAACCCAAGACAGCATGTACCTTTTGTTTGGTGCCAATGATAAACAACTGAGTCAGATAACACGATAATAACAGTGGTTATTCATTGTTCTAAGCGCTTTACACCTATTAACTCATTTAATTCTCTCCTCACCACAGTGAGCTGGGGACTAATATTTTCCCCATTTTCAGATAAGGAAAGGCTTAAAGCATTCACTGTCTTGTGTAAGGCCCCACAACCAGTGAGTAGGGGAGCCAGTCTGGCACCAGAATCAATGCTGTTTTTCAGATAAGGAACCAAGGCTCGGAGAGATTGATTAATTTCTCAATGACCCAGGCATGGTAAGTAGAAAGGTTGAGATTAGAAGCCATGTCTGTGAGCAGCCAATGCACTTTCCCCGCCATGAGTAGCAGATTCTCCTCGGGCCCTGAGTAGATTCAGCCCCCACCTAACTCTCTGGCAGACCAGGCCTAGACATGTCTCCCTGGCCCCCCTGCAGAGGTAGCTGGACACACAATCCTGTGCTGAGAAGGAAACAAATCCCCTTGCGGAACAACAGGAGAGAACTCCGTTCCCCAAGCCACCCTGGAGCCTGAAGCTACCCCATGCTTTCACCTGGATGTTTCCCAATCCCTGAAATTGCTCAGCAAGAAAAACAAGGGAGATCTTGCTCTTACGTTTTTGATCCTTGCTCCTAGCAGAATGGCTGGCACTTGAGGAATTTGTGGTTCTTCCAAAGAAAGGGAAAAAAGAAAAAGGTTTCAACTTTAAGGCAACCCGAAGCCTTGGTTGTCATAATTCTTCTCTGGTTCTCCCCTAAAATCATTAGTCACATCCTTAAGAAGAAAACACCCAAGAGTTTCAGGGCATTGCATTCCGGTACCTGGTTCAAGTCAGAGCTCCATCACTTCTTAGATGCGTGAACTTAGGGAAATCACTTCATACTCCAAACCTGACTTTCCATGACGTGAGGATAAAAATAGTACCAGCTAGGCCTCCCTGAGGTGAGGATCAACAGGGCACAAGGCCTGGGAAAGCTTTTGTGAATATTAAGATGCTATAACTGGCAACATGGAAACACCGGAAACCAGGGTGTGTTTGCCTTCTCTTACCTCTGCTGACATTAATTCATCCAGTAAATATTGAGTACATACGAGGTGCCAGACACTATTCTAGGCTCTGAGAACACAGCATAGATAAAACAAACAGAATTTCTTGCCACACATCCCATTGTAAAGAGAATGAATAAACTACTTAGGAAGATATGTGCTTTGGGGGAAGAGGACGGGCTTGGGAGAGGGCTGCACTTTCCAACAGAGTGGTCAGGAAAGGTCTCACTGAGAAGGTGGCTTGAAGAGGGTGAGACAGCAGACCGTGAAGGAATAACACAAATCGAATGGCAGAACGGGATTCCAAGGAACATTCTGGTAAGCGCTGTCCCAGGGACCAGCACAACTTCCTGCACCCTCTAGGACTCCGTGGCTGTGGCTCTTTGGACCAAGCATATCATACTCCAGTCTAGCAAAGAGAAATGCGAGCTCGCCTAGCCCTGATGCTGCTGGAAGTTTCTTGTGGATCTAACATTTCTCTGACCCCCCAGTTCAAGAAATCTGGGGAAAACAGCCCAAAAGTCTTTTGGGAAGCTGACAGCTTGAGAAAAACATTCTGCAAAGCCAGCTACCATTGGCGACTGTTGGGTTTCCCCTGAGCTGTAACAAGCTGGGAAACAGGTGCAGGTGAGTGTGGAGCTAGCAACCCCATTGCTGTCTGCACAGGGAAACCTTGCTTTCCAGCAAGTTGCTTGTGACCACTGAATGTCAGGAGAGTCCCCAGCACAGGAGAACCAAGATGAAGGTCAGCAATGCCCCCTGTACCATGTCACCACCAGGTGGTCAGCAGCATCCCCAGGATTAGGAACCTGGTCCAAAGTTGGCCTCAGCCCACCTCTGACCACCTGAGGGACAATTGGAATCAGAATCTTTGTCTCTGCTACAGCTCTGCATAAAGAGCATTTTATATGTGGACGGCAAGGATCAGCTCATTGGGCTGAATTCCCAGGCCGTTCATTTATCCTGAGTCTTCCTCAGCAAGTTTAGGCATAAGCTGCTACTCCCTGACTTTTTGTCACTCTCCTTCCAGCAAAGCAAGTGCAGGGGATTGAATGTGTCTCAGCTGCCCTGGGATGTGCCCTTGCAGCTCAGAGGGAAGGCAAGGGGCACAGAGGCACAGAGGTCTCTCCAGGGACCGCAGGCAGAAGACTTAACCTCTCCCTTCCAGGGTTTCTATCTGTGCAACGAGAATGGCATTTCTTCATCTCTAATGGGGATTTTTCTGAGCATAAACCATCCTAAACAGAGAGAAGAAGATGATACGCAAGTCTACACGAGCAGGGTATCCCTCCAGGGTTTGGGATACAAAAATTTTTCTGGGCCCTGCTGGTGAGCTGAAAATCTCTGCATAGGATTTGCATTAATATGCAGTTTAGTAAGGCCATGGACAGCCCCCTCTGGACCACCACTCATCCGACAGATTTACCTGTTTCCTTCCTAGCTTATCTCTATTGCTCTTTGATTCTTACAAATACACGTTTCTTCCACTGCTTTCATTAGAAAACAGCAGTACACCAAATGCAGAAAAAAATAATTTGTTAATGTTTAGATTTATTTTGGATGTTTTAAAAAAATTGGTTATGAATTAATGAGCACTGAACTATGTGGTGACCCAATGCTGAGTGTTTTTACATGCATTCCCGTCCCTTTCCATTTAAACATTTCTCTACGAGATGGGTATTATGAGATGGCATTGGCATTTATACATGAGAAACCTGGGCCTCAGAGAAATAAGGATCCCACAGAGATTACATAGTTAGTAAGTGGCAATGCCAACCCCAATTGCTTTGATTTCAACTCCGGATTCTAACTACAAAGCTAAATTGCTTATCAGTCAACTATTGCTCTGTAACAAGTTACCCCCGAACTTAGCAACTTCAAACAACGAATATTTAATATTTTGCCCTGCTTCCAAGGTTCAGGAGTCCAGGAGCAGCTTAGATGGGTGGTTCTGGTTGAGGGTTTTCCTTGAAGTTGTCATCCAGATGTTTCCAGGGCTATGGTCATCCCAAGGGCTACTAGGTTAGAGGATCCAAGCTCACTCACATGGCTGTGGGCAGGAGGCTTCAGTTGCTCACCATCCAGGTCTGTCCACAGGGTTGATCATGGCACAGCCGCTGACTTCCCCCCAGAGCGAATGATCCAAGAGAGGGAGAGGGAGAGCAAGAGAGAAGCGGTGAGAAGTCTAGAACCTAATCTAGGGGGTGAAATATCATCACTTCTGCCAGATGCTGTTGGCCACCAGCCCTAGTACAGCGTGGAAGGGGGTGGTGTGCAAACGTGTGGATACAGGGATTGTTGGGAGCTGCCTTTGGAGACTGGCTACCACAATGCCTACCAGAGCTCAAAGTTATCACTGAAAGGGACTCAATAGACCATCACACCCTCCCTCAACTGCTTCAGACGCCCCCCCTCAGGTATGCTGAGCCACTTCCTTCTTCTTCCATCTATAAACACCACACTTCTCACAGCCCTTAGCTCAGGTCCCCCAAACAGCTGCATATCAACATGTAGACTGTGTGTGATGGGTTTTCAAGCCATTTTCTCCTTAATTTGGAGAAAGGAGAAAGGGGCCATAAAATTAATTATCTTTGCATCCTTCGCAGTGCCTCGAATAACATTGATTGGACTTGAAATATTGAAGGTAGCTAACCCCTCTTCAGGACACCCACTCCCACTTTTGGAGAGAGAGCGTGCGCGAGAGCATATGAGCTCACCCTTCCGGACTCCCTGGATACAGACTTACCATCAGATTTAGTACCATTTTTCTCATAATATGGCAGGGCATTATCTAACTCAGAAAATGGAAAAACCCGATGGGGAAAGAAAGGGAAAAATGAACCATAGATATTGGAATTATTCCATAGCACCAACAAATAATAAACTCCTGCTGTTCCTCATACAGATCTGCAACCACAATTGCTCTAGTCTCTTTAAAAATAGCAGCTGGAGTCTGGAGTATTTATAAGACAGTAGAGTGTCATCTTCATTTTTAAACATGAAAAAGCTACACAGTTGAACTCCATGGGGACTAACGCATCAGACAAGAGATACTCAGAGCTGGGGAAGGGGGAGGGGCAAATTTTGTCTGCTCCAGAAAAGGACTGTTTATTCGTTCATTCCTTCCACTCCCATTTAGGGGGCCTTTACTATGAGACAGGTATTCTACTTAGCTTTTGGGGGCAATATAAACATATATAAAACACAGACCCTGCTTTCTAGATGTGGAATAGTATGGCCTGATTCCCATAGATTTAATAGTCAGATATAGTCTCAATCATTCATTCTTTCATTCATCAAGTATTGCTGTGTCAGACATTGTGCGAGATACTAGAGTGGCAAAGATCAATAAGCTAAGCTGTCTTTTCTCCCAGAGCTCACAGTGCAGTGGGGATCACAATTGAGGTGGGTCCAGAATGCTAAGAGAAGAAAGATAGAAGGAATACCTAATTCATCTTGGGGGTGTAGCTGGGACAGGTGTTTGGGGAAGTTTCTAAGAGGAAGTGGTACTAGAGCTGAATCTCAAGGAGAAAGTTTAAATAAATCTTTAGATCCATATCTGTATAACTAATTTTCCATCTGTTTGTCTATTAAGGGGATGTGGCTTAGTGGTTACAATCAAGGGCTCTGGAACCAGAATGCCTGGATTTGAATCCCAGCTCTGTCACTTTATTAACTGTGTAACCTTGGGTAAATCAGCCTCTTTGTGCCTCAGTTTCTTCCTCTGCAAAACGGGGATAATATGAGAGCTTACCTCTTATGATCATTATGAGAATTAAATAACTTAATGTCTATAAAGTGCTCAGAGGAGTACTAAGCACATAATATTCTCTGTGTAAATATTAGTTATTTCTGTTAAATTTTCTACTAGAAAGCCTCCTAACCAGTGCCCCACAGGTATGTTCTTGGGTCTTGGGAATTAAAATTAGGTAGGAAGATAAATACAAAAACTAAAGACTAAAAAAAAAAAAAAAAAAAAAAAAAAAAAAAAAAAAAAAAAAAAAAGCAATTAGGTAGGGTCCATGAAATGGGAAGCCCACGATGTTACTTTTTTTTTTCTGAGGTACCGGGGCCAGGGAATGAACCCAGGACCTTGTATGTGGGAAGCTGATGCTAAACCACTGAGCCACATTGGCTCCCCTGAGTTGGTTTTTTGTTTGCTTGTTTGCTTGTTGTATGGTGTTTTTTCATTTGTTTCTTTTTGGGAGGCACTGGGAACCAAACCCGGGACCTCCCATGTGGGAAGCAGGCGCTCAACTGCTTGAGCCACATCTGCTCCAAGATGCTACTTTTGAGAGGGTTCCAAGAGATGTGGGGAGAAATATTTATGGTTGTCCTCTGGGAAAAAGCAGAATTGCAAACTTTTTGACAGGAAGCAGGAACAGGAGCTGGATGTCTCAGATTCTTCACAACATCAGTGGCCTTGAGGAGGAAACCATTGTGCTGATGAATTCATGGATGTCTGGCTGAAACGACTGCAACCTGGAGGAGCAGAAAGAACTTTGGTGAATGTAAAACAGGTTTCTTCTAGACAGAAAATGAGAAACAAAAACCTGTGCTGCCTTCGATCGCCATGTCCTCACCTTTTCTCCCCTTCCTCATTCTCTCCCTTTGGGTGGCCCAGAAATTGAACCCAGTAGGAAAACTGAGGTGGCAAACAATATGTAGCATGCATCCAAGAAACTATTCTGCTAGTTATAGAGTAGGATATCATATTTGTAGCAAAAGAAATAAAACTAATTGCCATAGTTTCTTGAGCATTTTGTCTATACTGTGGTACCATGCTAATTTGTCATCCCAGGTAAGTTATTTCCCACACCAGCCTTCTGAAGAGGCTATTATTATTCCTATTTTACTATGAGTGAAGAGATATTCATGGCAATTAGTAACTTTCTTAATGCACTTTTAGTGATTGAGGAACTGGCTTTTGAGCCCAGAAGGTCTATGTGACTGTAAAGCAGCTGCTCAGATCTTCTGTGATATGTGGTATCTGAACTAAGGGGTTCTGGAGTTTCAGAGGAGGAAGAGAGGGGAAAGGGGAAAGGCTTCTCCAGAGAGGTGATATTTGAGTTGGGTATAAAAGATGAGCAAGGGTTTTTGACATGGAAAAGGTAAGACAGAACATTCTTGAAAGGCTACATGGGCATGAGTAGTAGAGGAGGAGTCAGGTGTGTCTAGTGCACTGTGATGAGGTGGGACAGAAAGCTGGCTAGGGGCAAGTTTCAAGAAGTGTCATCTGTTTACAAAACTCACTGTTCAAGGAGGATCGTCTGTTGATTCAACCCTCTGGAAATGCAAGACCTTCTTTAAAGGAGAGGTGGGCAAGGAGATCAGAGGATGAGGACAAGGAGTTGTTCCATGTCCTATGATGCACCACAAGCAGACAACATTATATGCCCATCAGCCTTTGGTCAATGGTTTCTTTCTGCATGATTGTCTGATGACAGTGGAATAGAGCCCAGCTTCTGTGCCTGTAGAGATGGTAAGTGTCCTGGCAATCTGGATTAGACTTGATGGGAAATGAGAACAAAGACTAGTAAGGGCTGAACCTTAGACCCAAGCTTGAGGGATCATGAAGCAGAAAGGTGGTTGGTTATGCCAGGAAGGAATCCCTTCTAGCTCTCTGTGGGTACCATGGATGTGCCCCACAGAGATGCCAGTCTGAGCACAACAGTTCCACAGGGTGCCAATGTTTTGGTGAATTGTGGTTCATGGAGATATCCAGTTTAGGGTTAGTATTTAATGATCCATCCTACGCTAGAAAGAATCCCTAGTCAGCCAGTGTGTCTTTTTTAGAGTTAAAGTGAATCTAAAATAAAATTCTGACTATTCCTTATGGGGGCAGGTGTAATATCATAGGAAATGCATTGGTTTTGGAAACAACAGTTCAGATTCAAGCCCCAGTTCTTAGAATTAAGCCGTTGTGTGATCTTGGGCAAAGTACCTCATTGATCTTCTTTTATCTGTAACATTGGGCTAAAAAAACACATCTTGCAGGGTGGATGTGAGCAGAAATGAGAAGCTATATATGAAAACTCACTGCTATCTTAAAGCAATGAGCATTTAGACTGTGTGAGTGATAATTAAGGACTTTTAGTATCCAAATATGATCTGCTGTTGCCTTCATGGTCCCAAAGTCCTCCATGATGATCATAGACTCTCTTCTGTGCCCAGCACCAAGTTCCCCAACAAGTACAAGGGCAGGAATGGTCTATGCTGGGAGACTGCAATGCCTCTGCCTGGCAGGCAGAGGAGAGAAGAGCTGCTTTGGGGTACTGCTGGCTCCTGTTTCAGGAAAGGTTTCTGATCACCTTCACATCCCACTTCAAGCTGATAAACATTCAAGATGTTGACATTCAGGTACATTTACATTTAAATGTGCTGAGTCAATAAGACAGATCCAAAAAGTATCCCTCTCTACTACCTGCCTACCCCGCCCTGGTTTGTTATTATCTATTTGTAATTTTGTGGTCTTGAGAAATTTATTTACTCTCTCTAGGTCTCAATTTTCTTATCTCAGTTTACTATCTTGTGATGATATTAACAGTAAGTCCATAATTCTATTGTTGTGAAGCTTATGTAAATATTATACGTAAGTATTACATGTGAGAAGAGTGTCGGGCATATAACAAGCCCTCAGTAAGTGTTAGCTACCCAGCAATCATTCCTTTTCCTGGTGGCCTCACCCCTCTAGACTGCAGATTCCATGGAAACAGGGGGCCTGGCATACAGCAGGGGAAGAGTACGTGAACGGGTCTGGGAGTCATCTAAAAGGGGTAACTATCCCAGTGGATGGGAGTAGAGGAGAAGAATGTCAGGAAAAGCTCCTTGGAGGAGAAGAAAACTAGGCTGAGACTCAAAGACTGCAGAAACCATAGCCAGGAGAGGAGAGGTGAGTACCCCAGGCAGGGCACAGGGAGGGGCATTTCAGGCATCTGGCATAGTGACAAGATGTTGTGAGAGGAAAAGGGCATGGTGACAGATGTGGCCAGAGAGGGAGCTGGGAATAGATGCCAAAGGGCCTTGGATGGCTTGTTAAGTGGCATGGACTACATCTCTTGGGTTCCGTGTTTTTGAAACTTTAGTCACTCAGTTTCACTCTCACAAATTTTTGCCAAATCTTAGCAACACAATAGTATTTTAATGCCTTCTTTAAATCGATTCATCTTATTTTGCTTAAATAAACTTACTTTATAAGAAAACATTCTATCACTGTTATAAATTATAGCCCATATCATTTGCAGTAAACAGAAGATAATGGTAAAACAAATAACATAAAAACAAACTATATTATTAAACTTTTGGCTGAGACTTGTCTGCTAAAGGCTCTGAGCCCTAGCCTACAGTCTCTTAGCTAAAAAGGACCATCAACAGGGTTTTGAGAGATGTGAAAGCTATAAAGTGCATCTACAGCAAACCTTCCACTTAGAAGGATTGAGAGGAAGTTGAGAAGGGAGTGGCCCTGCTGCTGCATGATCCGATGTGAGATAATACTGTCACCATGAGGCTCTGGAAGCATCCTCTGAGCCGCCAATGGCAAGTGTCCCACAATTAGGGCACGCCCTTTTGGAGTGACGGGAAAATCTTAGAAGGGCTTTAGGGAGGAACATTCATCTTTTTTGAGTATCTTTCTGGCCATATTGTGGGGTGTGGATTTATGGGAACTGAGACTGGCAACCAGCGATCAGGTAGGACTCTGCCATGGCTTAGGTGTGAGGAGATAAGGGTTTGACCTAGCAGAGCTTTTGTAGGGCTGGAGAGGAGAGAAATCACTGGTGACATATTCAGGGAATACAGATTGGGCTTGGTGATTGTGAAAAGAAAGTACCCAAGGCAACTTCAAGGGGTCAACTTGGGTGATTGGATAGATAGTGATGTTCCAGTGAAAGAGAAGTCAGCAGGTGATATTCCCACTTCTCTTCTCTGAACTTCTCTGTCACCTTCTTCCATGCTCCCAAATTCCTCCTGCTGACTCCCAGTTTGGTCACACCTCCAGAGCACCTCAGTCACGGCTGCCTTCACTGGGAAGAGTTCACGCTCCAAACCTATCACGTCGAGGTGGGCTGCAGACAAATCACTCCACATCTCGCTCTCTGTACTTCACAATGACTGTGTGGTTGAAGACTGGTTAAAAGGAAAATCAAGTACAACCTGCACAGGAGGAACAGAACATTCAGAATTCACCCAGAGGATCCTAGGAATCCAGGGGCAGGTGTGTGGAGTTTAGGCGCTCACCATTATTCTCTTTCCTTTTAGTGGCTAAGTGGGAGAGAGAAAGTGAAAGACTAAGCGTATGAATTTGCATCTCAGGTCACTTCTTAGTGCTTCTGGAGGATCAATTTATTTGACCCCAGGCTGCCCTACTTCATTGCTCAGGCACCCTTAATTGCTGCAGTGGAATTCTTGCCCTTTCCCTGCATCCTGTAAATGACTACTCATGTTAGTCTCCCTGATCCAAATAAAACTAAGAACCGGTGGTCACAGAAGAAAGTGGCTAATGAACTAGCTCACGCCATGTTGTAAATGCCCGTGAACAGGGGACTGTCTGAAACCCAGCAACAGCTCAGCCTGAAAGATTGAGTTACTCATGTAGAGTCTGAGATGCTCAGGCTGGAAAATAAGTTTTCTGCTTCCTGCTAGGCTACCCTAAATCAATAGGCACCACGGCACTCAAATTCCATTGATTTGATTAGAGTGGTCTATGAAAGGCCAGGACGGGATGCCCAAGACTGGCCCTGGCAGTGTGCTTTCAAGTCCAGGCACAGAGTCAGCTCAGTTCCTTTAACAAGCACCTTATCCCATTCCAAAGAATGATCACATCAACTGCAAAGGGAAAAATTCTCATTTGGTGATGTTCTAAATGGAAAACAGACTCCAGGTAGTGGCAAGAAGTCACCAAGGCGCATCAAAATGTTTCCATGGGACTTTGTTAGTGGGTAGACACAATTGTGATCTAGTCTGACATTTCACATAGAACTTCAAACATATTATCTGAATAGCAAAATAGAAGAGAACACAGGGGCAAATGCTAAACCTTCCAGGAATTAAATGGAATTTTATGGAGTTTACTATTTTGAGAAACAGTAAAGGTTTTTCTTTCCCTCATTATAAACATGTCAATTTCCTTTAATGTGGACATCCTTTGAAATTGTCAACAATGCTGAACCTTTCCTATTTGAAAAGACCAAAGACAATGTTACTAATCAGGTTTAAAATACTTCTTAACTCTGAGATAGGAGGTCAATAGTTAGTGCAAATTGTGGCTATTCAGAATCCATAATGTCACTATCGTTCAACAGGTCTACTTCCTTAAACTCTTGGAAAGTAGCTTAAGCACATTGCTGTATTAGTCTGCTAAGTGGGAGAATAAAAATTAATGGCGTAGGCTGGAGAACATAATCTTCCTCCACCAAGCCATATTTTCCTAGCCCAGAAATACCTTCATTCGACACAATACCTATATACAACACTAGACTTGTTTAGTCAAATCTTAAACTCCTGAGAGAGAAAAAGAACGTGAACATGCATCTGCCTCATGCTGCTACATCTCAATAATGGTCTCTAATCCTGGATGCTCATCAGAATTCCATGAGGAGTTTTTAAAAATGCACATGCCCAGGCCTTCTCCCCAGAGTTACCAAATCATTATCTGCAGTTGTTTCTGCCCAGGGATCTGTATTTTTAAAACCATCCCCCTCGACTCCATGACCCTGATGCACAAGCCAAGATTGAGAAGCCCTGACATGGGATTTAAACTCACCTCTACTGGTAAGATCGTGCTTCTTATGGTCAGATTCAAGTACCACCTGACTCATTGATAAGGGGCTGAAGTTGTAAAATGAGCCCTGATGCAGTATTTTATTTGCTTTCCCCTTGCCAGGTACAACGTAGATTTCTCTTTTCTCTTACTGTCAAGAGAAGAGAGCTTGGTTGAGCAAGGATGAGTTTTTGGCTGTGTGGAGAGAGGGTTATTAGTGGCTAAATTACCCCTATCACCACTCCTTGGCAAAAACAGTGAGTTTCTCTGTCTGCTCTAGGGACAGCTAGTAAGATCTGATGAAGCTGACTGGGACTGGATAGCTAGCCCAGTGGTGTCTGGACCTTGTGTCTTCTGGCTGCCAGACCCTCAGCTTGTGTAGCAATGTAGTTCTACCTGGAGAGTGGGCTAAGAGATTTCCTCCCAGCCTCCAAGTCCTGGGGCTCAGCCACAGTAGTTACAAGAGCCCAAGCCCAAGGAAGAAGTTAGTGAATATAATAAACATAAACTAAAACTTATTCTATGGCGTAGGATACCGGTTCAATGGATTGGTTTATTGGAACCTGTCAATATGCACTCTCCAATCTCAGAAACAAGGTGTAAGTCTTTAAGCTTAATGAGTCCATCAATAAATAATCTTTGTGCTTAGCACTGTACAAGTCACTCTAGGGAACAGAGAATAGGCATTAAATCCCTATTTATGCACTCATGTAAAATAATGAAAATAATAAGCAAGTTTGTAGCCCAGAGATCTCTGCAGCTTTAGACACTGATCAAAGTCAAAAGTATGCATAGCAGAATAAAAAGAATAGAATGGGAGTGATGTCATCAACGTGGTGACTAAGACATTGCCTGACAAAGTCTCCCCAGAGCAGGGGTTCTTAACCTTTTTTGTTCCATGAACCCCTTTGCCAGACAGGTGAAAACCACAGACCCCTTACCAAGTCCACACCCCACTGTGTATTATTTAATAAATATATCACACCCGCACCAACATGTCCCCATAAGAGTAATGTTCCTTTGAATTTCAATTCAAGCTCATGGACCCCTTGTTAAGAAGCCCTGCCCCAGAGTATCAGCTAATAAAAGGACAGATCCCACATGCATAGAACTCTGGAGGATGGTAGGGACTGGAGAAGGACTCCACAAATGCTGAATCAAAGAAAAAGAAAAATATCAGGTAGGAAATTTCCATCCCAGATCTGTCAGTCTGTACCCCTCCCCCTCACTAAGTCCCACAAAGCTTAGGAGTCACAGAGAGGCAGTGGCCTGGTCCCTCCAACTGGAGAGACAGACTACAGAGACACTTACCCGAGCAAGTTAGTATCCCATGCATATTTAGGCACAAGGACCCAAGTCTGCAGAGACCAATGGGTGGAACACAAGCTGCTAAGTCATGCTCCATACAAAAAGGCCACAAAAGGGGGTGGGAGAGAGAGACCGCTGCAGAACTGTTGGCAAGAGGTGCACTCACGCAATCTGATTTTTGCTGGCTGGACCACCTAAATAAACCTAAAATGGCCTTTTCTGGAGTGACCCACCTCTCTAGATTCATCCCATCTGACTCCCAGGGGCAGGATACCTGAAGAAACTGGAGGCTAAAAATCCTCACAGAAAAAAAAGGGGTGGGGGGGTAGTTAACGGAACTGCTAAAAGACAGGATGGGTCTCAGAACTGAAAGGTGTAAGGAGAAAGAGACACTGAGTGAGGGAGAGAATTGAAAGAAATCATAGGCACTTGGGAGAAAATTCTGCACAAAACCAAACAGAACAGATTAAGATTATCAGAGAGGAACAGAGGAAAGGAAGCTTTCTCCTGGAGATGAAACAATTGCCCAAAAACTGCAATCTTAAAACTTACACTGCATATCCAGGGCAAGAATGAGATGAAGAAGAGCTGAGAAAAACCTGAGCCACTAAACATGATTTACCCTAATGGTCTAGAATAAGTGGGACCAAGCATCAAAGAAGAGTCTTAGCACAAAGCCAATCCATAATAAAACCCCAGAGGAGAGGAACAGACCTCCAAAGTTACCTCATCAAAATAATCAGATGCCCTGACATCACCAAAAGTTTAGAAGCTATACTAAGAAACAGGAAGATATAGCTCAGTCAAAGGAACAAATTAAAACTTCAGAGGAGACACAGAATTTGGAACAACTAATCAAATAAGTTAAAAAAGATCTCCTAAATAAATTCAAGGGGATAAAGAAAAATGTGCATAAAGAGATAAAGAATATTAAGAAGACAATGTGTAAGAATAAAGAAGAATTTGAAAATATAAAAAGAAACATAAACAGAAAATATGGGGATGAAAGCCACAATAGTAGAGATTACAAACACACCAGAGGCACGCAACAGCAGATTTGAACAGGCAGAAGAAAGAATGAGTGATCTAGAAGACACGACAGTTGAAATCATGCTTCAGTATTTGTACACCACTTGTAACAAATGTACCATACTCATGTAAGATGTTATTAAGGGGGCAGAAAGTGAGAAGGGAAGGGGTGGGATATATGGAAATCACCTATATTTTCGATGTGACCTTTCTGTAACCTAAATTTTCTTTGAAAATAGTTTGGAAAAAAAATAAGACACTGAGGGAACATACAGAAGAAATTGTCAATATATACATAAAAGACAACAGATCTTACAATGATGAAAGGCACAATGCAAAACTTTGTTTTCTTTATTTTTTATTTTTTGTTTTTGTTTTTGGGGAGGTTTTGGATTACAGAAAAAGTTATAACTATGGCAGGGGAGGATCACTGGTGCAGGGTGTCAGTGGTGGGGGGATGTGTGGGGCAGGATGCACCTGGGGCATGCTTCTATGGAATATGAATGTGTTTATGTGGTCATGGGATGTTATCTCAGTGGGTGGAGACTCACACAATAACCAACAAAATTTTAAATTCCCACTCTGGGCAGTCCAGCTACATTCTCTAATAGAATGGCAAGAATCTCTGGAGTACATAGGCAGTGCCTAGTGAAAGAGGACAGACCAATATGCCAGGCCCTTGATATTAATGCTTGTACTTATAAACCTTATTCTTGTAAGATTGAAACTTAGCCTAGTAATATATATTGCCTAAGAGTTACTGCCTGAAAACCTCCTTGTTACTCTAATGTGGCCTCTCTCTAAGCCAAACTCACTGCCTTTTCCCCATCATGGGACATGACTCCCGGGGATGGCCCTCCCTGGCATGGAGGTATTATTACTAAGTGCCAACTAGAGATGCATTTGGAAAAAGACCTTGACCAAAAGTGGGAAATATTAAATACAAAAGAGTTTTTACGGCTAAGAGATTTCAAAGTGAGTTGGGAGGTCATTCCAGAGGTTATGCTTATGCACATCTCAGGAGGATCTCACTGACTGCCACAGTAAACAATGCCTCAAGCAGTGATGCTCCTGAGGGTTCTAGAAACATCTGGATGCTATAGGCAGGGCAGACAACCCCAGGAAATTGATTTTCTGTTACTGGGCCTTACCTTGAAATATATGATAACCTCTCTCCCCAATGTAACAAAGTTAGACTCATTTATAATTTTCCTACATGGTTCTTCTGCTTCTTTTATTTGAACTTATAATTAGCACTATATCCATTAAATATATGTCCCAGAGACTAAAATCTTCAGTCTGTTCATATGCCAGTTGAACCTTGAATATCAGTGGAGTTGCAGCCAGCACCTAATCTCCAGTACATCAGACTTGCCCAAGCAATTAACAAAAGAATGATGATGGAGAACATTCATCCCAAAATACAGAGAGTATCTACAACTGCTAGCAAGACAGGTCCATCCATCTACTCCATGGGATCTAATCCCTCTCTCAATCATAAATAGAGCGAGCATTACCATCCTAAAATCCTCAAGACTGAGGAATGAATAAACATAAGGGGGGGGGGGTGCAACTATGGACCAAAGTAGACTTATTATTCAAGTAATGGAAGAACTTGTAACATTGATATAAAGATACTGATCACCAGAGGTTCTGAGGGGAGGGAGAAGGAAGAATAGGTGAAACATATAGCATTTTGGGAACATTGGAATTGTTCTGCATGATATTGCAATGATGGATACAGGTCATTATACATTTTGTTAAAACCTATAAACTTTTGCAGTGCAAAGTGCAAACTATAATGTAAGCTATAGACCATGGTTAATATCAATGCTTCAATATTTATCAATTGTAACAAATATAGCACACTAATGATAGATGTTGTTAATAGGGGAAAGTGTGAGAGAGACAGGGGGTGGGGTATATGGGAATCCCCTATATTTTTGATGTAACTTTTGTGTAATCTAAAACTTCTTTAAAAATAGAGAAAAAAATAAATTAACAAAAAAGAAATCATACAGTCAGAAGGAGAGAAAAAGAATAGAAAAAAATTGAGCAGTGTCTCAGGGATTTCAGTCACAGAACAAAGCATGCAAATATTAGCATGGTGGGTGTCGTAGAAAGAGAAGAGAAGGGAAAAGGGACAGAAAGAATATTTGAGGAAATTATGGCCCCAAATTTTCCAACTCTTATGAAAGACATAAATATACATGTCCATAAAGTGCAACATACTCCAAACAGAATAAATCCTAATAGACTTACTCTGAAACTCATGCTAATCAGAATGTCAAATGTCTAAGATAAAGAGAGGATTCTGAAAGCAGCAAGAAAAAAGCAATTTGTCACATACACCGTCAATGAGAGTAAATGCTGATTTCCCGTCAGAAATGATATGGAGTGAGAAGACCTAACTGCACACCTAGAGAAACTAGAAAAAGAACAGCAAATCAATCCCCAAAACAAGCAAAAGGAAAGAAATAACAAAGGTTAGAGCAGAAATAAATGAAACTGAGAATAAAAAATAGAGGGAATTAACAAAACCAAAAGTTGGTTCTTTGAAAAGATCAATAAAATTGGCAAACACTTAGCTAGACTGGCAAAGAAGGGTGACCACGTAAATAAATAAAATCAAGAAGTGAGAGAGGGGGCATAATTACTGACTTCACAGAAATAAAAAGGATCATAAGAAGATACTATGAACAGCTGTACGTCAACAAATTAGACAACCTAGATGAAATAAATTCTTAGAAACACACGAACAACCTACGTTGACTCTAGAAGAAATAGAAAATCTCAACAGACCAATTAAAAAGAGACTGAATCATTCATTGAAAACCTCCAACAAAGAAAAGTCCAGGACAAGTTCCCTTCATAGGTAAATTCTACCAATCATTCCAGGAAGACTTAATACCAATCCTGCTCAAACTTTTCCAAAAAATTGAAGAGGAGGGAACACTACCTAAGTCATTCTACGAGGCCAACATCATCCTAATACCTACAAGATAAAGATACAGGGAAAGAAAATTACAGACCAATTTTTCTTATGGATGTAGATGCAAAAATCCTCACCAAAATATCAGCAAATCAAATCCAGTAGCTTATTGAAAGAATTATATACCATGATCAAGTAGGTTTTATCCCAGGTATGCAAGGGTTGTTCAACATAAGAAAATTGATTAAAGTAATACACCACATTAACAAAAGGAAGGGAAAAAAGCACATGATCATCTCACAACACAGAAAAGGCATTTGAAAAAATCCAGCATCCTTTCTTGATAAAAAGTCTTAGAAAAATAGAAGGATACTTCCTCAGCATGATAAAGGGCATTTATGAAGAACCCACAGCTAACATTTTACTCAGTGGTGAAAGATTTAAAAGCTTTCCCTCTGACACCTGGAATAAGACAAGGATGCCCACTGTCACCACTGTTATTTAATATTGTACTGGATGTTCTAGCCAGAACAGTTAGGCAAGAAAAAGAAATAAAAAGCATCTAAATCAGAAAGGAAAAAGTAAACATTCACTATTTGAAGATGACACGATCCTATATATAGAAAGTCCCCCAAAATCTACAACAAAGCTGCTAGAGCTAATAAACATATTCAGCAAAATGAAGTGGTACAAGATTAACATGCAAAAATCAGTAGTGTTTCTATACACTAGTAATGAGTAATCTGGGGAGAAAATAAATAAAAAAGTTCTATTCACTGTAGTAACTAGAAGAATCAAATATGTAGGAATAAATTTAACTAAGGATGTAAAGGATTTGTAAAAAGAAAAGTACAAAACATTGCTAAAAGAAATAAAAGAAGGCTTAAATAATGGAAAGACATTCCGTGTTCATGTATTGGAAAACTAAATGTCATTAAGATGGTAGTTGTTCTACACAAAATGATTTACAGATTCAATGCTACCCCAATCAAAATTCCAACAGCCTACTTTGCAGAAATGGCAAAGCCAAACATCAAATTTATTTGGAAGGTTAAAAGACCCCAAATAGTCAAAACTGTTTTGAGAAAGAACAAAGTTGGAGTACTCATACTTTCTGATTTTAAAGCTTGTTACAAAGTTACAGTGGTCAAAATAGCATGGTACTAGCACAAGGATGGATATATGGACCAATGTAATTGAATTGAGAGATCAAAAATAGACCCTCACATCTATGACCAATTGATTTTTAAATACATATATTTTATTTTATTTATTTATTTTTTTAATTTTCCTCTTAACTTTATTTGTACATTTAATAATCAAAAATATAAACAATTAAAAACTAAAAAGTAAACACAGATGAATAAATATATACATTTCTCCATTAAATGTAATGGATACATATAAATTTTTTTTTTTTTTTTTTTTTTTT
>JAQZBX010027318.1:0-16312 GCA_029593785.1 Cabassous unicinctus
AGGGCAAATGAGGATGCACAGTCCTGTCTGCCTTTCATCCATTTCCTAGAAATTTTCCCATGGCCTTTATGTTTCTTCCTTGTAAGTATTGATCTTTTACATTTTTACCCACTTAGTGTTGATGGAATTCCAGAGTTCATCTTAAAAACTTCTAATTCCTAATATCTGGTAAAAAGAGACCTCAACATGAGAAGCAGAAAATATTCCTTCTTCTTTGAAAGTGGTAGAAAAGAAACAACTGTCCTGCGTCAGGAAGTAGTCTTTGTAAATGTAAATTTAAAGACAGCCACATTTCAGAGGTTGTTAGCATGCCCTATGAAAACCTCTTCAACCCTCATCCCAGGAGTTCTGATGGGCTGTCTCAGCTCCTTGCCCAATTTAATGATACTGAATTGCACATCTCTACAAAACGAGGACTTGTACATTTCTTCAGTAAGCCAGAGAAGAGTGGCAGGTCCTTTGAGCTTATCCCACATAAACTGATGACCTTCAAGATTTTTTTAATTCAGTGAAGAATGAGAAAGTCTGTACCTCTTTAAAATTAACATAGGAAATGAAGGAACAAAACTGTAACTTTCAAGCTATATCAGAAACAGGAATTTAATGTAATATTCAGGTCAAGAAATAGCTATTTACAACACAAATATTATCCAAATATTAGCTAAATGGTTAGTGTATTTTTTTCTTTTATACAGAAATTCAGTAATTCTCCCAGATCCCCCCACCCCCTCTTTGGTACTTGCAGGGTACTGAGAAAAGACATAAATAGGTCCCAGATGGGACCCCCTTTACATACTTAAAGAGGGTATCTCTCTACTCCCACAGGGGATGACTTCAGATGGGAGAGGTAGAGACTCCCTCACTCTCTAGCTCTTGAGCCACTGCTGGAATGAGTGCTAGAGCTGACTCTAGGGCTGACTCTAAATCCTGAGTTGCCTCCAACCTGGGAGCTGGATCTGATGCTGGATCACCTGCTCATGGGCATCAACCCCTATTCCTGCTTCCCATGTGACTCTGCATGAATGGCCTCTGCATGCTCATGCTGGATAAGGAGAAGCTGGGTAACTTACTCCAGCTATGATCCAGGCACACTGAGCTGTAAGTAGGCCACCAGCACACTGAGGCAGGGAAAGTCTGGGGGCTGACAAAAATTCTCTGAAAAACCATACAGCCAGGTGCTCAGAATGGAGGAGTTGGCACTGGGGGTAGTCAGGTGGGAAACAGAGTCAGAAGCCTGTCCTTTCCTTCCACACTACCCTCTCTCAGCACTCCTGCAGGGACTGGGCCCCAATGTCTGACCCTGATTTTCAGGAGAATTGCCCCACCCGACACTCCACACCCTAACCCCATTCAGTGTGCCCTGACTATAACAGACCTCAAGACTGAGCAGAAGGTGAGCAAAGAATCTCAATTTTAGAGAGATCTAAGTGACTAATTTGACCAACTCTGCCCTTTTCCAGAGAGGCCTCACATATTTCTCTGTCTTTCTTGGCCCCTCTCCTCACAGGAATACCAATTCTATGAGGGCCAGGAGGGACTTTGTCTGCTCTCTTCATTGCACTGTGATCCACAAATATTTGATGGATGTTGGAACAAGCAGTCTGTCCTCATGCCTCAGCTTTCCCAGGTACCCTGTGCCTCAACATACATTTCAAACTCCAATATGATGCCTTATTCTGTATGCCATGTGTCTCTTCTTTTCACTGATATTGTTCTACTGATAGGTGGGGACAAAGACTTGCTCAGTCCTAATGCAGCTGAGTACCCTTAACTGAAATTGGCAGATTTGTGAGTGGGTTCTTCACCACACCTTCCCATCTGGGATGACAATTTTGGGATGGGGAGGGGTTGGTGAGGCAAGCAGAGCTGTGAATGAGCTATGGTAGTCATGGATTTTCTTAGTGGCTAGCCCTGAGATCCCAGTCACCTCTTTCCTTCCCTGGGAGACCAAGGCCCCATTCACAGCTCTCCTTGACATTTTTCCTCTTACAGGGGAAGCCCCCAGTCCTCAGCCATCTAGCAGGACTCATCAGATTGTGTGATCCAGGATTCAGCCCCGTCCCTCCTGAGCCATAGTCATCCAATCCACATTCCCCATTGTGCTGTGGAGACAGGAGACCCTCCTACTGCACCCAAAGTCTACTCACTTTTTCAGGAAGTCCAAGGGTTTGCCATCCTCTTCATTATATGGGAGGATGTTTCCATATCTAGAGGAGACTGGAGGGCATTAAATATAATATATTGTATACACTATTTGATTATGATAGGTATTGATGTTGATATTGACTCTCCAACTAGAGTGGTAGCTCAGGAGACAGGGATATGTGTTTCTTTTGTTCAGTGAATTAAGCTAAATGCCTAGAATAAGTGCCTTCAAATACAAGCTCTTAGTATTTATTTGTTGAATGAATGAGCCTCAACCAGCATCTTCCCAGATAATTGAGAATGCCTTGGTCACCTCTTCTAACCCCCAGGGACCCCTGCTTCAACTACACCAACCACCTATATGGAACCTCAAATCTTTACAAATTTGAAAATGGATTTGACCATGGCCACAGAGTCACAGAGGGGTGAGACAGAACACTTCTTCATATGAGAGAGGGAAATAATAAATATGAACAACCTCAGCAACCCTAGTAGCCCTTAACCCAGAGCCAGGCACTGGGTGAGTACTTTCCATGGCATATCATATTTAATCCTAATATTTTCCCTCTGAAATCTATTTTCTTTCCACCCAACCTGTCAGAAGAGCTCCCTGAGTCCAAGAGAGGTGATGTGACATTTCCAACACACACTGCTAGTATGCAGCAGAGCCATGGCTGTGGGTGAGGTGCTCAACTTCTGAAGAGAAGTTCCAATACCTATTTGATAGTGGTCAAGTCTCTGTAGCTGTGTAGGAAGTTGGTGATGAAAGAGAATTCCCCGAACTGGAAGACAGGCACTAGGTATCCCACCAACTTCTCCAAACTACCTGCTTTGGTTTTCTTCACTGTGCTAGTCTTGGCTAAATTAAAAACTGACCCATTTTCATACTGAGGTGGGGACAAAGGAGGAAGATGTAATTCCATTTGCTGCTCTGAAACTAGATTAGGAAAAGTTAAATGAATAGCACCCATGGCTGGTGGTTTGTAAGGAAGCCTCCAGCTTCATTACTGCTGTTGGCAACTTAACTGAAATGGCACCTTTTCAAAGTTAGCAGGCTCTAGGTATTAAAATTTTAAATATGCACATACTTCAACCCAGCAATCCCATTCCTGAGTGTCTTTACTGAATGCTGAATACAATATTAGGAGCCATGTATATGCTGTTCCCCACAGCATTTTTGAAATGACAACAGAAAAGAATCCTATCAAGTTCTAGAAGCAGTCAGAGGCTGAATCTCTGTGGTGACAGGCCTTCCTTCTGGAATATTATGCAGCTCAGCCATCTGGCTTAGAGGGGTCACAGTAAAGTGTTCCTAAGGATGGCAAGTTACAGAGACAGGGGTATAGTATTATGCACTCACCATTTTTTAATAAATACAGTCCTTCTAAATGTGATGTTTAGTAAGATTGCAAAGGTTGTGGAAGTACTATCAAGCAGAGTAATACATGGGATACTTGAGGTTCAGTAGTTAAAACAACCAAAACAGTAGCAAAATGCAGAGACACTCATGGTTCCACATGAAGTAAAAACACTATAAAAATCCTCTTTTCTGTATTATCACAAATATAGGGAAAGTGGCTGCACATGACCAAGGCAGGGGTTGGGCAGTGGGGATGGGGGAATATCAGTTCAGATACCTTTGGGATTGTTGCCTTGGACCATTAATCAGGAAAACTCTGAGAGGGAGCCTTGGGTCTCATCAGGGTGGGGTCTGGGAAGCTCTTCCTGGATCTAACTGGACACTAGATGAAGAGACTTATCTGCACCCACTCTCACTTCTGGTCTGCACTGGCCCTTGTTGGTAGTGTGGTGCACCTTCTCCTTACATGGCAAGGTGGTATAGATGACTCTGTTGGTCCAGTTCCTTAACAATTTTTTTGGGTGGAACACTGCAAAGACAGTGCCTAGCAGCCAGGCCAGGAGGTATCACACCCTTTCATAGCCATTGACCGCATGACTGTCTGCACAATCTTCCAGCCTATGAGGAAAGGAGATGATGATTGTTGATTAACATCTGGGAAGAAAATCACCATCCCAGCACTCTTCTTACCTTGCTATATATGATTTAGTTGTGAACACTTTAGGCTCATGAGGATTCCATCCCACCAAGAGTTGCCTCCCACCTATAGCCTTACCATCCCTCATCCCCCTCCCCTCCACACACACATGCTAGGAGTAGGAATTGTGAGTTTGCCCACAGGACCACAATTATTCACCTGGTTATTATATCCCTGCCTTGTGTCACCCTGTGTTACCTTTAGGTATCTCCTGCTAAATAGCAAAGTATTCTGGAGTGAGGGGTTAGCCAATGCCTGCAGCATTGGAAAAGTCTCTCACTTCAGCTTATACTGAGGCAAGAGCCTTGGGAAATAGATAAAGAAGATAACATCTAGTTATCTTGAGTGTCTCTGTTCAAGTAAGCTAGGTAGGGGGCTGTCTCTAGAATATGTGGCTGGTTACTCAGTTTTCAAGTTCTGTTGGGTTATATCTCGAAAGATGTGATGTTATTTCCTAGGGTCTCTTTACCTGTGACCCACCTTGAATAAAATCTGACCTAAGGCTACTTTGTGCTGTTGACTAGTCACTCTGCTCTCCCATGTCATCTGTTTAACTCTACAATTACACCAACACAGTCATTCATGCAGACCTGGGAAGGAGTGGGAAATAAAAGACCCCCATATTGAGGAGGTACAGCTGAGTTCATACATTTCACCTTCTTCTACCAATTCTATGACCCTGGAAATGTCGTTGTGCCTCTTGTGTCTCCCCCGTCTCATCACCTGAATCATGAGGATCATTCTAGCATGTACTTCCTAAGGATTTTAGAAGATATATATACAATAATCTCTATAAAACTTGTGGCATGGTGTCACAGGTACATGAAATTAGAAATGGAGGATTTACAAGAATGTATGGAATTAGCAAGAAGTTCAACACAAAACAGGGCTGATTTCTTCCTATGTGATCTTGGAAGAGTAATTCCCCTTCTTGGCTTCAGTTCCTAATCCAAACTTTGATGACCTTGATTGCAATGAAAATCATATAGGTAATCTTCTGGCTTAAAATGCTTCAATGACTACCTATTATATTTAGAATAAGATTAAGTGCCTCATATTAGTTTATGTGTTTTCTTTAAATAATGTGCAAGGATCTCTGCCTCCTAGTATACACATCCTTGTCTAATATCCACTTGGGTGTGAACAGGAATTAGTGACTCTCTTCTAATCAACAGAATTTGAAAAAAGAGATGATATTTGACATCAAAGATTTATAAACAAAATATCTGTGACTTCTGTCCTGATAATTCTCTCTTTTGTTCTCTCTATGTGTGCATGTATCTATCTATACCTATCTTTTATCTATCTATATATCATTGATCTATCTATTGATCTTTCTTTCTAATCTTTGTCTTATGCTCTCTCCCTCTCTCTTCTCTCTCACTCTGGGAAACAAGCTATAATGTTATAGGCTGCCCTATGGAGAAGACCATATTGCAAAAATAAAACAGAGGGAGGACATGAAAAGTACCAAGAGACACAGGCCCACAGTCCAAAGTGAATCCTGCCAATTACACATGAGTAACCTCATGGGCAGATCCTTGCCAGTTGAGCTACAATTGAGATCTCAGCCTCAGCCTTGGGAGAAATCTTGGAGCAAAATCAAACATATAATCCTTCCTGAATACCTTGTTCATAGAAACTGTGAGATAAACATGTCTTGTTGTAAGCTGATAAATTTGTGGTTAATGTCACATACACTAATAGATAAAAAATATAATCTACAAGGCCCAAGAATTTGGCTCTACCCTCCTAACCCCTCCCCTCCTCTCCTCTAAGCTTACTCCTTCCCCATTGACCATATTTCTAACCTCCTTTCTGGCCAAATATGCTTCTGTCTTTGAATCTCTACATATGGGTGCCTTCTACTTGGCACACTATTCCCAGATTTGTGCAGGGCTGGCTTTGGCTGTGGAGTGAGTTGCCTCAGTGGTGCATCATAGGAACACAGGCTCATGGACACAAGAGAAACTTTCCACAAATGACCTCTTTATTACTTGCACAGAATAAAAAGTCCCAAAGGACAAATAATGTCTTTGGTCCTTACACAGCATAAAGGGTCCAGAAGAGCAGGAGAAGTAATCCCATCACAACTGGTCTCCTGGGGTTGCCAGAGTTACTTGGATTGGGGTAAGTATGTGAGAGCTCCAAACACATCACTTTTCAATGTAGAAATGAGACAAGTCTATACTGTTAAATTGTAGTTTTTATCCACCGTGCGGGGAGGGGACCTTGCCACTGAGAATTCCTGCTCTGATTAGCATCTGAGGCTTTCTGTTTCTAGTTTCTGGGATTTAATGTCTGCCTCGGCTTTCTCATTAGAATTATCAACTCCCCAATACTGTGGAATGGAAACAGCACAATAGAAGAGGAGGTGGATGTAGATGAAAGCCAGAATATGGCAACTTAGTGTATATCCATGACTTCCCCAGAGAAGAAGGTGGGGATGGGTGAGGTCTGATTGATGGCCACTTAATAGGTGTATATGACTTCCTGAACACCTGCCCTTCATTCTGGTCACAGCGTAAATGACACCTCATTGAGCCCTTTCAGACCCACTGGCCTAGTGGATTCCAGTCCTACCTGGCATCACCCTGATTTATTTTCATCATGGCACACACTCTTTTCCTTCACAAGTATTTGTTTTGCTGCTCTTGTTCATCCCTACCTCCAGACTCTGAGCTCCTGGATAGCAGGAACAAAGTAAGTCAATATCAGAATCTGATCCAATGTCTTACCTAGCACCTAGGTAAGTGTTTGGGGCATGATTGCTGATTGAATGATCACAGAGCCATTCTACCAGCCTCTGAATGGCTTAGATCTTGGATATGAGTGCTCATGATAGAAGTTGTAAATCTGAGGCAGGGGAACACCAACAATATCCTCTGAATGACACTTACCTAGCTCCAGTTGCTCAAGCAAAGTCTGGAGGGCTCAGCTGGTGGT
This sequence comes from Cabassous unicinctus, assembly GCA_029593785.1. Classification (NCBI taxonomy): domain Eukaryota; kingdom Metazoa; phylum Chordata; class Mammalia; order Cingulata; family Chlamyphoridae; genus Cabassous; species Cabassous unicinctus. The sequence continues at coordinate 7,149 of JAQZBX010027318.1, forward strand.
CCCCTGGTGGTCAGAGTTAGAACTGAAGCCTCAAGCAGAAAAGTCATAAAACACAGCCCACAACTTTGTCTGATGTCATCAAGGTAGCAGATCTCTGGGAGACCACTGGGGGCAAAGGAGCAGTACCTGATGGCCCATGAGTGGAGAGAGAACTGGAAGCCTCTACTACCCTTCTCTTGGCCTACACTGGTCTTGTTGTTTCCAGTTCATTTACAAAACATCCACACAACTGTTAGGACAATGATTCCAGCCACAGTTACAAAGGATGACCCCATGGCACCAACAAAGACATGCTTGCCCCTAAACACCAGACTTGTGGCCCTGGGCTCTGCCATGTTCTGCCCTACACCAAGTCCACATTCCCCAATTCCCTAACCTTCTTTTTAGCTAGAATGACCTCCATGAAATATAAAGTGTTTTCCATGGACAGCACAGCACAGTGGGTTATCCATGGAAATCCAAGGGCAAAGAACCCTGGACTCAGTGAACACTTGAGGTCACCAACTTCAAGCACTCCAATTTATAGAGGAGGAAACTCTCATCTCTCTGTATCTTTTTTCACACTAGGTGGGTTCGTGGGGAGGCTCATTTTAGTTCCAGGGTCCCTGAGTAGTGGATTGCAAGACCCTCCTGTCCTTCACAGACTGCCCTGGAAATGGAACCAACCCAGGTAGACCTCTGGGAATTTTGAGGATTCCCCTATCTATCATCCTGGCATCTCATCCTTTCTTCTCCACATGCTATGGGCCAATGAGCATGTTGCTAAGGTACTGATTGGCACTGTCCCATGGCTGAGCTGCCTTTAATGATTTTTCTTTTTTCCCATTTTCACCTTCCTGGTGACCATTGCACCTCTAATGCCACACCTTTGGTTCCCACCTGTGAAGTTAGTGTGTGCACCTGTGTACTTGTGGGAAGAGGAAAATAGCCAAATATAGGCAGGGGCAGGCAGGGGTCCCCAGAAGATAGAGCCTTTCCTTGCCAAAGCATCCCAATGAAGAGGGTTGTCTCCTTGTCTAGGAGATTGGAAACTTCCTTATCTTCTGTACCTAGTCCACCTCTTATGCTCTGGTCCAATCCCTGCCTCCTTGTGCCTCAGTTACCTAATTGTACAATGAGGGGTTGAATGTGGCAATGTGTAAGAGGGTGCTCAAGTAGTTCGCAGTAATTGGCTTCCTCTGCACTGGGTGGAGCATGTCTGTGGTACAGGGCTCATGCATTCATGAGTCCCTGCACAGGATCAGTGACAGAGCTGGATGTGAACCCGCCTCGTAGTCTGTGCACACACAATGTCAATGGCTCTGTGCATGGCTTGTCCCAGGTGACCTTCTCCTTCTGTCCTGCCCATGCTCATAGCCTCCCAAATAATTGGGCTGCCAGTTCAATCCCAATTGAGATGGGCAGGGCTTCAGGGCACTTGGCAGGATGGGGATGAAGAGTCTGGTGACTCAGGATCCACTGAATATTATGCCTCTTTCCATCTCTCCCATCCCAACCCCTGCCTACCTGGCCCATCCATACCACCCCAGGTTCCAGGTCAGACATTGGAGGTCTGGAGAGGCCAACTAGCAATCAGTGACCAGTGAATCCATGCAGGAGAGAAAACCACGCTTCCCCTTCCCCTCCCTTTCTATTCACCCTTCACCAATAGTCACTGGCAGGATATGGAAATCCAAGGTGCAGTTTGTTGCTGACTACAGCCCTGGCTGTTTTAATAGGAGGTAGAAAAAGCTCACATAGGCTGAGTGAGTTTTTTGGGTTAGGGCTGTTTGCAACAGCGATTTTACCCCATTTTATACATGAACAACAGAAATCAGAGCTCAAGGTAACACAGATCTGAGGAAACAATCCCCACCATAGAAGAGGGACTCAGAATCACTACTCTTGATCTTTGATCTGGGTGAAGTGTAGTAAATATATTAACATATTTGCTCATGTTTATTCCTTCTTTTAAGTATTTCTTGCATGTGTAACTTTTTTGAGAATACACCAAAAGAAAAAAAAATTCCCCCATCCCAATAGTCTTCCAGCTAAAATCACCCCTCAATTGCCAAGCAATACTCTTGAAGCTGAACATGCTTCCTATTCATCTGGGAAGAAAAAGGAATTAAAGGCATGCAGCTAAGTTCATGATGCTGGGTGGAGAAAGTTGTCAATTACTCTTCTTATATCCAGCCCCTTCTCATTCTTCCCTTCCACAGAAGTATTCCTCCTACTTCCTCTGAAGGGTGATATATGGATGTTTACTCATATTCTTTGGTTTGGTCAAGGTCAGGCTTATAGTATTTGCCTAGGTACATTATCCTGAGACAAAGACACATTTGAAACTTGTAAGGAAAATAAATCAACTTTCACTTTCTATTTTTTAACCATTTTTATCGAGATATAATTCACACCCATACAATTCACCCGATCAAGTATTCAATCTTTGGTTTTTACTATTTTCACAGAATGGGGAAACCATCACCACAATCAATTTTAGAAATATTCATCACTCCAGAAAAGAAACCCCATATGCAGTAGTCACTCTCCATTTCCCCTGCACATCTTTTTTCCTAGTTGAACACCATCTATTTTAAATGTCTATTAATTACTTATTCTGGGCATTTCATATAAATGGAATCACACAAAATGTGGCCTTTATAGTTGGCTTCTTCTACTTAACATATTATTTTGGTTCTTCCATATTGAAACATTTATCAATACTTCACCTATTTTTATATCCAAACAATATTTCATTTTGTGGATACAACATATTTTGTTTATCCATTCATTGGGTGATGGACATTTTTACTCTTTCTTGTTTGGAGCTATTATGTATAATGATGTTATGTACATTCAAATACAAATTTATTCATGGAGATACATTTCATTTCTTCTGGGCATATAGCTATGTAGCATTGTTTGGTCATAAGTAACTCTATGTTTAACATTTTGCAGAACTGCCATACTGTTATCCAAATTAACTGCAATATTTTACATTCACACTAGAAGTTTATGACAGTTTCAAATACTCTACATTCTCACCAAGACTTGTTTTTATCTATTTTTTATAATAGCCTCCCTAGTGGATGTGTTTTCTCCAGAGGAAGAGAACTAACAAATGATATATATATGTGTGGTAGGCATGACAGGAGTCTGTAAGGTGAACCAAGGATGGTAATTCTGATAAAAGTGACATTTAAGTCTTGAGTCTTAATTCCTTAGGGGAACCTGGGATGCCTGAAATTCTAGTAAGAATTAATAATATCTGGAATCCTCAATTCTTGTTGGTAAGACCTACAAATGTTTGGATTAGGCACAACCACATCATGAAGGGTAATCTATATTTAAGGTCAACTGACTGTAGATATGAATATCCACTACAAAATACCACCACAGTAAAAAAAACCTCGGCCAGTTTTTATGTTTTTTTTTAACAAACAAGTGGACACCATAACCTAACCAAGCTAACACATAAGATGAGCTGTCATAGTTTATAAAGTAGTAACTTACTTTGCTTTTGATTTGCTGGCACCTCATTCCCACGCCTTCAAATAGGAGTGATAGTCTCTGCCCTGTCTTCTTTACAGGATGATGAGTGCAAAGGAAATAAAAGAGGAGCATGCCCTTTACAATGTGTAAAGCACTAGCTCTCTACCTTTGTTTGTTTCCCTTAGCTTTATTCCAAACAACAAATAGCATCTTTTTCTTTTAATATTATGAAGAAATATTTAGTGCAAAGTAAATTTTCCACCACACAAATCCCCAGTCTATCACTTCAGAGATACACATTGTAATTATTTCTTGTGCATCCATCCAGAAATTTTCTATTCATAAGTCAAACATATAGGCATACTTCAGAGATATTGTGGGTTTGGGTTCAGGCCATCACAATAAAGCAAGTCACATGAATTTCATGGTTTCCCAAGAAATAAACAATATGTTTACATCATACTATAGGTTTAGTGTACAATAACATTATTTTTAAAGAATGTACATACCTTAATTAAAAGTAATTTATTGATATAAAATGCTATCATTTGAGCCTTCAGTGACATGTAGACTTTTTACTGGTGATGGGTCTTGCCTCAACATTAATGGCTATTAACTGATAAGGATGCTGAAGTTTGGGGTGGCTGTGCCAATTTCTGAAATAACACAAGATTAATTTTGCCACATTGATTGACTTTTCTTTTCATGAAAGATTTCTCTGTCACCTATGATGCTGTTTGATAGTATTTTATCCACAGTAGAACCTCTTTTAAAATTTATCTCATTCTTTTCATACCCTGCCACTGCTTTATCAACTAAATTGGTGTAATATTCTAAACATTTTGTTGTCATTTTAAATATTTTCGTAGCATCATCAACAGGAGTAGATCCCATCTCAAGAAACAACTTTCTTTGCTCATCCATAATAAGCAACTCCTCATCCATTCAAATGTGACCATGAGATTGTAGCAATCCATTCATATCCTTTGGCATCACTTCTAACCCTCTTGTTATTTCTATCATATCTGCAGTTACTCCCTCCACCTATATCTTGAACCCCTCAAAGTCATCCATGAAGATTGGAATCATGTTTACCAAACCTCTGTTAAAGCTGATATTTTAACTTTCTCCAATGAATATTCTTAATTGAATCTTGAATGGTGAATCCATTCTCAAAGGTTTTGTATGAATTTCACCAAGATTCATCAGAGTAATCACTGTTTGGCAGCTATAGCCTGATGAAATTATTTCTTAAATAATAAGACTTGAAAGTCAAAATTATGCCCTTGATCCTTGGGCTACAGTATGGCTGTTGTGAAAGAAAGCATGAAAAGAGCACTCATGTCATCCTACATCTCCAGAGCTCTTGGGTTACCAGCTCTTGGGTTGCCAATGAGAAAAAATATTTTGAAAGGAATCTTTTTCTGAGCAAGGGTCTCAACAGTGGGCTTTATTATCTTAAAATAAAGGAATACCTCATTTAATTGAGCTTTAAAGATATTGCATTTTCTATAAATTGTAGGTTTGTGTAAACCCTGTGTCAAGCAAGTCTATTGGCATCTTTTTCCAACAGCATGTGTTCACTTGTCACTCTGTCAAATTTTAATTAAAGTGTGTACACTGTTGTTTTGGGACATAATGCTATTGCACACTGAATAGACTATAGCATACTGTAAATAGAGCTTTTATATGTACTGGGAAACCAAAAAATATTCATGTGACTTAATTTATTGGAATATTTGCTTTGTTGCAGTAGTCTTGAACTGAACCCATAATAAATCGGAAGTATGCCTGTATTTAGTAACCCATGTGGTAAAAAAGATGTGCTGTTATAACTGTCAATAAAGCAGAAGTAGAGGAGAATTAGCATAATTCCTTATGGGCCTTAGGGTTTTCACGATGTTAAATGAGAATTGGCTTCAACTTAAAATCACCATTTGCATTAGACTGTCTTTTGAGAGTTGAAGCTAGGCATTGACTTTGCCTTGCTAGCTATGAAAGCCCTAGATGGTAATTTTTCCAATAAAAAACTCTTTCATCTACACAGAAAATCTGTTCTTAAGAATATCCACCTTCATCAAAAATCTTAGCTAGCTCTTATGAGTAACTTGTGGCAGTATCAACATCTGTACTTTTTGCTTCACCTTGCACTTTTCTGTTATGCATATGGCTTATTTCCTTAAGCCCCATGCACCTACCTCAGGCAACTTCTAATGTTTCTCCAGCTTCCTTACCTTTCTCTTCCTTCATCTAATTGAGGAGAGTTAGGGCCTTGCTTTGGATAAGCTTTTGGCTTAAGGGAATATTGTGGCTGGCTTGAGCTTCTATCCAGATCACTAAAACTTTCTCCATGTTAGAAATAAGATATTTTCACTTTCTTTTCATTTGTTGGCTCACTGGAGTAGGACTTATAATTTTCTGCATGGACTTTTCCTTTGCATCCACAAGAGGCCTAGCTTTTGGCATATCTCAACTTTCAACATGTCGTTCTCACTAAGCTTAATCATTCTAGCTTTTGATTTAAAGTGAGACACTGGGAATATTCTTTTCACTTGAACAGTTAGAGGACAATGATGAGTTATTAATTGGCCTAATTTCAATATATTGTTGAGTCTCAGGGAATAGGAAGGTCTGAGGAGAGAGAGGGAAAGAATAGGGAATGACCAGGATGTAATACCATCTGTTAAAATGAAGGGAAAAATGAAAATGTATGATCAAAAAAAGGCAAGGAGAAAATTTTGAGTGTTTATGCAGTATGAAAAGAAGGGCTTATATTTCATTTTGAGATTCTCCAATATTGTTATTTGCAAAGTTATTGCAGAGGATAAAGGGAAGAAATGACTAGTGTAGTTTGAAGACAGGAGTCTAAGATGATAGAATAAGTAAGGAAAAAGAAATTTATCAAAATGGGGTTATAGCTCAATTCTTTTGTTCCAAACAAGAATTTATTTGTAGGGAGATCATTGGTGAAATTAGCAAGATTCACTTATGAGGAAATTATTGCCGATCTGTGTAATTCAAAGATTTAGGTGGATGTTAAGATATAGTAACAGCACTTTCAGATTGATTGTTAGCAGAAGAACAGATCAGGAACTTGAGAGAAAATTGCTTCAGAGGAGGTTTTTGTTCCAAGATGGAAGAGATGAAAATGAGCTCAAATATTGAGGAGATAGAGGTGACAAGAGGAAGAAAATTCTGGTAAGCAGATTAAATTTATAACCAATAATATAATTCTCAAGAAAACAAAAGAGATAGTGTTCAATTGGAGACATTTGATGTAGCCACAGGTAACATGGCTTTTTCATTAAATAAGAGAGAAGGAGAAACTAATCTATATGAATTCAGGAATATTTGAAGATAAGATGTTATAGTGTTATCTGGCATATTACATAATCCATCTGCTTAGTAGGAGGCAATTGAAAGTGTGAAAAGTGAGGGGTAATGTTAGAATGCATGACATTCAAAAGGCATGGGGAATTTTTAAGTGTTTATGAAGTATGAAAGAACAATTTAACCAGCAAGACCTAGCAAGGTTGCCACTAGTGCTTATGATTGTTTAGATGAAGACCAATATCCTACCCATGTGCTGTTTCATTGAAAAAATGAAAATATTTGTAGTTCAGGGACTATTAAAGCTTTCATATTTGGATATTGTAAATCATTATACAGACCTAAGAAAATAAGGGTGGTCTTGATATGTATATGTTAATAACAGTAACTGTGGATTCAATTGGGCAGTAAAAATGATGAGAAATAGAGGCTGATGTTTCTCAAGGGGCATCATTGTGCTGGTGTTCCATGTGTAGACAGAGAATCTAGATATGGGGAGTATTTCTGTGAGCAAACTAGAAGTACAGGAGGTTGTGATCACAAGGTAGGACTTCTGATGATAGAAGTGAGAGGGACATTCCAACTAACACCTAGGAGAAGTCCCAAGGAATTGGAGCTTGGCAGACAGGAAGAACAAAATTCAAATATTTGCTGTGTCATTTTCTAATAATGTAATTTTTGTTCATATTACATTTTTCTGAAACTCTGGAGCATGTTATTTATTAAAGTGGTCAATAAACCATAAGCAGAAGGATCATTGTATGTAGTAAATAAGCTAATATACATAAATCGTCAAGAACAAACTGATGGTGCTGGTGTGCACTCACACAGGTTTGACTGAATAAAGGTTTGCTCCAAGCTCATGTGTGTCATGAATGGACAAATGTAGCAGTTTAATAAAATCTTTAAAAATGTGCATGACCCATGACCCAGCAACTTTCCTCTAGGAGTTGGTCTTGTGGCCACCATAAACACTCATACTCCTTTCTTTGGTAGAATTTCTATCCTCAGGAAATCAGCCAATATTAAAAGAGAAAGTATTAAAAAAAAAAAAAAAACTGTGGGACTGGCATAAAATGGAAAACAATGCCATCATTAAAAATGATGGAATAACTGAATTAAGTATAAACAAACCAATATGAACAATTGACTAATTGAAAAACACAGCAAAGCAGTAGAATGCAAACTGTGATGCATTCTGTAAAGTATTCTCTCATTCTCTCATCTGTGCTTCTCTGCAAAGGAAAGTGTTCAGGAAACATGAAACATAATAGTAACATCATTCATTTTTGGGATACAGAATATGAGATGATTTTTCATTTTCTTCTTGTGTCTTATTTGTACTTTCTACATATTCTAAAATTAACTTTTGTAAACTAAATAATTTCAATAAATAAAAAATGTGCACAGAGCCAGCTACATAATTTGTGGGGCTCAATGCAAGTTAAAATGCAGAGCCCATTGATAAAAGATTATTAAAAATTTTCAGATGGCAACTGTAGAGTGTGGGTCCTTCTGAGCAAGTTGATGATGAAGCGGGCTCTGGATGTGTGGATGGAATATTATAGAAAGAAGCACCAGGACCTTCAGCCCCACACAGAAGTGTGGTGGGGTAGTGTGGAAGTCAGAGGTATGAGGTCCAAAGTTCTTAAGAGACAGAGATAGACTCCAAACATTGTAGGAGACCCTTGTCAGCCCACAGTGTCTCCACACCTCACCTCAGGCATGGCCCACAAAGTCTCCTCTCCTGGGGTCCCAGAGTGAATTCTCCCCGCCAGATGGCAAATGAATGTTCAAATTGTACTGATTGAGTTATTAGGCATTTGGCAAAACTTCCCCAATGGCTGCACAGGAGGAAGCTGGTAGCAGTCTTGCTGTAGGGGCTTCAGATATTCAGAGGGAGGGGAGAGGGAAACAGACTGGGAAAGGAGGGTAGGTCAAGGAACTGTGAGGCTGGAGCCTTGCAGCCAGGAAGAGGTTGGGGGCACAGCCTGAGAGGCATGGGAAAAAGTGGTCACGGTGAGAATGCTTTTGATCCATCTGAGGGTGCACTGGTCTCTCCACTGCTAGCCTCATGGACCCTCCTGGCCTCCAGGTTTCTGACTGATTCTCTCTAAGGCCTGAACACCAAACACTGAGTGGGCCAGTTCCTGTGAGTCCAAAGAGGCTGCTCCACAGGACAGGCCATGGGCAGTGGGACATAGATGATTGCATAGACAGTTGGACCTCTGCCTCCTGCCAGAAATTTCTCCCATTGACTCTGAGGATGCCTTGAGGGCTGGGATATAGCAGCAGCCCAGAAATGAGTGTGGATGTCCTCTGTTTTTCTTTCATCACTAGACCCTGACTCTGAACCCATA
>JAQZBX010027318.1:16412-28538 GCA_029593785.1 Cabassous unicinctus
TTTCTTTTTTTTTTTTTTAATTTAATTTGTCTTCTAATAATCTTTATTTTTTAAAAGATACTTAGATTACATAAATGTTACAAAGAATATATAGAGGATTCCCACATGCCCTACTCCCCACTCCTCCCACATTTTCCCACATTAGCAACATCTTTCATTTGTGTGGTACATTCATTGCAATTGATAGACACATTTTGAAGCATTGCCACTAAGCATGGATTATAGTTTACATTGTATTTTACACTCTCTTCCACTGAATTCTGTAGATTATGGCAAAGTATATAATGGCCCATATAAGTCATTTTAACGTCATTCAGGACAAATCCCAAGTCCCCAAAATGCCCCTATATTACACCTGTTTTTTGCTCTCACTACCCTCAGAACCTCCAGTGATCACTGCCTCCACATCAGTGATATTTCTTCCATTGCTAGAGTCACAATATGTCCATAGTAGAATACAAGTAAGTCTGCTTTAGAACATAGTTCATTCCCCAATTCAGAGGATTCTGGGATGGTGTTGCCCACCCACCTTTAATTGAGGGGGTGCTTTGATCCCATGTGGTTGAAGGATGGGACTCTCTTGTTTGCAGTAGTAGACACTCTCAGTTCCTTGGTATGTTGGTGATAAATCATCTCCTCCTTGTTAGTTGTCCAGTGTGAGTCCAATGAACTGCAGAGTAGGTTTTGAAACACCATTGACATTCAAGGCCCAGTTGGCACATGACAGCTCAAGATTTAAGTCTCTTGGATGTATACCTACCAACTTTTATTAATTATAAGTTCAAATAGAAGAACAGAAGAGCCATGTATAGATAAACCATGACTGAGTCCAACTCTGTCAAACTGGGAAGCATAAATTCCAAAGTAGGGCCCATTGGCAAGGCACCAAACGCTGGAGCTATCTGTCCTGACATAGGAACTGTGTGTCTCCAGAGCCCTCAGGAACCCCACTATATGAGGTCACAACCAGTTTGGAATTCTATGAGATCCTACTGATATGTGTGTAAGCATTAACTCTGGGATGACCACCCGACTCATTTTGAAGTCTCATAGCCATATAAACTCAATTGTCTTTCCCTTTTTCCCCTTTTATTCAAGGTCTTTTTCCAGTTGCATTGCCAGTTGGCACTTGGTAACAATCCCTCGGTGCCAAGGAGTCTTATCCCCAGGAGTCATGTCCAACACTGGGAGGAAAGTAATGCAGTCATATGCTGAGTTTGGCTTAGAGAGAGACCCCATTTCAGCAACAAGGAGGCTATCAGGAGGCAACCCTTAGGCACCCCATAACAATAAGCTAAGTTTCACTTTCAAGAGCAAAGACTCATATGGCTAGCCATCAATATCAAGGGCCCATCAGTGGATCATACTCCTTTGCCAGTCACTGCCCCTGCACTTGGGGGACCGTTGTTGCTCCCTTAGAGAATGTGGCAGAGCTCTCCATGATGGGAATTCAGTATTCTCTCATTTACTGAGTGATTCTCCACTCACTGTGACAATGCCATGTGAACATTTGAACATTTTTACATACCTTATATTTATGTTTAGGTGAAATTTCTCCCAGGTATCCCCCATCCCTGACACTCCACACCAACAATCCTCTCCCACCATAGTTGTAACCCTTCTGTGTTCCAAAGCCTCTTCAAAGATGAAGCCATTAAAATAGCTGAATACAATTAATAGGAAAATTAAATAATAATGATAAGTTTAAATGTAAGGGATAAAATACATAAAAGTTAAAAAAAAACTAAAAATAAAATAAAATTAGAAGATTGGATATTAAAAAATGAAAAATGTAAAAAAAAAATTCTTTCGACCTTTTGCCTTTTAATACCTGGTGTCCCATTTGTTAAGTGGCACCTTCCCCTTCTCATTCCCCAGTGTCTCACTATTTTTCATTTTTTTTTCAAAGAAGTTTTAGGTCACAGCAAAGTCACACACAGAATATAGGATACTCTCATATACCCAATATCCTCCCCCTTTCCTCCCCCCACATTAATACCTTTTTATATGTGGATGGTAACTTTGTTATTACTAATATACAAACAGTGAAACATAGCTACTAAACATTGTCAATGGTTTACACTATGGTTTAAATTTTAGACTGTACACTTTTATAAGTCTTGATGATATTTACCATATCCTGTGTCCATCACTGTATGTTAATGAAGAACATTTTTATTGATCACTAAATACCCCTGTTTGATCTATTCTGTTCTTCCCACCCCATGCCCCCGGGGTCCATGATGACCCCTGGCTTGACTCATTGGATGACAAGATTCATGGTTACATGCAACAAGAAGTCTTGATGCACTGGTTTGTCTTCCCCTATTAGTAACCGCCCTTGCTCTTGAGTGACTCCCACCTGTCTATTTCTGAACAAATTGGTCCTCCCAAAGATGGGAGTCCAACACCTTCCCACTCATTATGTGGGTCTCCACCCACTGATACAACACATTGTGACAGAATTAACACTCACACACTCCCTAGAAGCCTGCTCTACGTGCAATGATGAAATTTAACATGGCCTGTTTCCATCAATGCAAGATCATGTAGTACAGTTCCATTGCCCCTAAAATATCCCCTGTTCCATCTATTCCATTCCTTCCTCCTCCTCCCCTTGGGGCCTACAGCAACCACCAGGCTTCACTCCTTGGAGGACAAACTTCATAGTTACTTGCAACAACACTGACGGCTTGTCACAGTGGTTTATGCTCCCATATTAGGCACCACCCATGCTTTTGAGAGTCTCCTATCTCTCTGTTTAAAAACATAGCAGCCATCCTCAGGATAGGATTCCAACACCTTCCCACTCATTATGTGGACCTCCATCCACTGATACATCACACTATGACCAAATCATCACTTGCACATTCCCTAGAAGCCTGCCTCATACGTACCCTGTCCAAAATGCCCCCCATCAAACACCCTAAACCAGTAACCCTTCCTTGTCATATTGCCAAAAGAGCTTTCCCAACATTATAGTTTCAACCACGTACCCATCAATACCCAGTCCTCATCTGCTCACTCCCGCAAAGCTCATGCTTGTTCCATGGAGCATCCAACCCACCCTCCCCACCCTACCCCCATCAAACCTGCACTGCCAAACCCAATATTATCACTATATCCCTGTCATATCCATTCACTGCACAACTACACACTTCCAACTTATAATAGATTTCACCCATATGGATGTTGACTCACAACCTTCTTCTCCCTTTCTTTTTCCTATAAACCTATCTTCCAGACATTAGCTCTCTGTGTCTGCTCAATTAGCTTGATTCCTACCTGAGGTCATGTAATATTTGTCTTTCAATGCCTGGCTTCCTTCACTCAACCTAAGGTCCTCAAGTTTCACCCATGTTATCCCTTGTGCTGTACTATATTCCCTCTTAAAGCTGAGTAACATTCCATTGTATGTATATACCAAAGTTTGTTTATTCATTCATCTGTTGATGGGTATTTGGGTTGATTCCAATTTTTGGCAACAGTGAATAATGCCTCTTTGAATATTGGTGTACATATATCTGTTCATGTTCTTGCTTTCAGTTCTTCTGGATATATACCCAGCAGTGGAATTCCTGGATCATATGGGAGATCTATAGTTAGATTTTTGGGGAACCACCAAACTGTCCTGCACAATGGCTGCACCATTCCTCATTCCCTCCAGTAGTGGATGAGGATTCTGTTCTTCCACATCTCCTTCAATCCAGTAGTCCTCTGTTTTTTTAATACCAGACAGTCTAATTGGTGTAAGATGATATCTCATTGTAGCTGTGATTTGCATTTCCATGAAAGCTGGTAATGGTGAGCATATTTTCATGTGCATTTCAGTCATTTGCATTTCTTCTTTAAGGAAGTATCTATTAAGATCACTTGACCATTTTTTAACTGGGTTGTTTGTCTTTTTTATTTTTGAGATGTAGAATTTCTTTATATATACTGGATATTTGGCTCCTATCAGATATATGGTTACCAAATATTTTCTCTCGTTAGGTAAGCTGTCTTTTCACTTTCTTGAAAAACTCCTTACAGATGCAAAAGCTTTTAAATTATAAGGAGATCCCATTTATCAATTTTTTCTTTCACTGCTCCTGCTTTGGTTGTGGCATTCATGAAACCATTTCCTATTACAATATCTTGTAGATGCTTCCCTACATTATCTTCCAAGGTCTTTATGGCCTTGGCTCTTATATATAGATCTTTGATCCATCTTGAGTTAGTTTTTGTATAAGATGTGAGATGGTGTTCCTCTCTCATTCTTTTGGATATGGATATCCAGTTCTCCAAGCACCATTTGTTGAAGAGGCCATTCTCCCCCAGTTGAGTGGGCTTGGTGGCCTTGTTGAATATCAGATGATTGTTTATGCAAGGATCTATATCAGAAATTTCAATTTGGTTCCCTTGGTCAGTATGTCTATCCTTGTGCCAATATCATGCAGTTTTGACCACTGTAGCTTTGTAGTCTGTTTAAAATCAGATAGAGTGATTCCTCTGATTTCATTTTTCTTTTTCAATATGTCTTTATCTATTGGGGCCTCTTATCCTTCCAAATAAATTTCATAGTTAATATTTACAATTCATTAAAGCATGTTATGGTGATTTTTATTTGGAGTGTGTTAAATCTGTAGATCAGTTTGGGTAAGATATTCATGTTAATGATGTTTAGTCTTCCTATCCATGAACAAGGAATATTCTTCCATTAATTTCAGTCTTCTTTAATTTCCTTTATCAGTATCATATAGTTTTCTTCATATAAGTCATTTATATCTTTAGTTAAATTTATTCCTAGGTATTTGATTCTTTTATTTGCTATCATAAATGGGATTTTTTCTTGATTTCCTCCTCAGATTGCTCATCATTGCAACACAGAAATGTTAATGATTTTCGTCCATTGATCTTATAACCTGCAACTTTACTGAACTCATTTATAAGTTCTAGAAACTTTGTTGTAGAGTTCTTAAGGCTTTATGTATAGGATCATGTCATCTGCAAACACTGAAATTTTAACTTCTTTGCAATTTGGATACCTTTTATTTATTTATTGCTTTTAAAAATAATATTTATATAATTTTATTAGAGGTGTTGTGAGCTTACAACACAACCATGCACTATGCCAAGATAATTGGATACCTTTAATAACTTTTCTAGCCTATGTGCTCGAGCAAGTATTTCTAACACAATGTTAAATAGGAGCAATGATAGAGGGCATCCTTGTCTTGTACCTGATCTTAAAGGGAAAGCGTTTAGGATTTCGCCATTATATGTGAAGTTGGCTGTGGGTTTCTCATATATACCCTTTATCATGTTCAGAAAGTTTTCTCCTATTCCTCTCTTTTGCAGTGTTTTTATCAGGAAAGTGTAATCTATTTTGTCAAATGCCTTTTATGCATCTATAGAGATGATAATGTGATGTTTTTCTTTTAATCATTTTATGTGGTGTATAACATTGATTTTCTTATGTTGAAGCACCTTTGCATACCAGAGATGAAACCCTCTTGGTCATGGTTTATAACTCATTTGATATGTTATTGGATACAATAAGCAAGCATTTTGTTGAGGATTTTAGCATCTGGGTTCATTAGAGAGGTTGGTCTGTAATTTTCCTTTCTTGTGGCGTCTTTGTTTGGCTTTGGTATTAGGGTAATGTTGGTATCATAGAATGAGTTAGGCAATGTTCCTTCTACTTCTATTTTTTGGAAGAATTTAAGCAGTATTGGTGTTAGCTCTTTCCAGAATGTTTGGTGGAATTCACCTGTGATGCTATCTGGTCCTGGTCCCTTCTTGGTTGGGAGGATTTTGATGACAAATTCAATCCTGTTACTTGTGAATGGTCTGTTGAGTTCATTAATTTCTTCTTTCATCAGTGTAGGCTGCTTGTGTGTTTCTAGGAATTTGTCCGTTTCCTCTAAATTTTCTTTCTTGTTGGCATATAATTTTTCTAAGTATATTCTTATGATACTCTGTCTCTGTGTGGTCAGTGGTGATATCCCCTTCCTCGTTTCTTACTTTATGTATTTGCATCTTCTCTCTTTTTTTCTTGTTAGTGTAGCTAAGGATTTGTCAATTTTACTGATCTCAAAGAACCAGTTTTTAAAAAAATTTTTTCTAGTATTTAAAATTTTTTCTGTTTCATTTGGTTCTGCTCTAATCTTTATTTCCTTCTTTCTACTTCCTTTTCAGTTTGTTTTTTGTTCTTGGCATGGCTCGTGTGTCTGATCACTGCCAAGAGGGTTTCCCAGTGGGCCATGTGCATGTGTGCTAGGACTCAGTGGTGGGACCCCAGTTTATGTGTTATTCTGCACTTACCTCATGTTTATCTCTCTTACTGAGGACATGTCAGATTAAATAGCATATAAAAAGTGTCATGGCAGGTCAAGAGAAAGTCTGTGGATAAAGGGAAATAAAACTTTACACTTTAGGGGTTTATTGGTACTTTTCCTGCTTTTTAAATATGGAGCCCCACACTTTTATTTTGTACTGGTCCCCATCATGTCCTGGTGGTTCAACCTGGTGCCCTGCAGCTGGTGTCTATGCTGGCCTGGTAGCTGAAGACTGAATCATCCCTGACAGCTTGCTAGAAGGCTTCTCTCCACCCTTCAGAAGCTCCAGCAAGCTGTCCCAGCTCTGCACAGGTCTTCCCTCTGCATGGTTCCCAAAAGCCCAAGTCCAGTCTCCCATGGACACTCCCCCAGCTATGCTGGGCCTGGCCTTGGCTGCTCTGAGGTGGGCTCAGTGCCCTGATGGCTGCAGGGCACCTGCCTTTGGCTCTTCCTGGGCACTGTGCAGTCCTATGAGTTCACGTGCAGCCAGGGTGGGCAGCATCAAGACCAAACACCTGTATCTCCAAATTTCCTTCCTGGCTGGTTCTTCCCAGCATTGCAAGTGCAAGCTCACCTGCCACCAGCACAACCTGGAAGGGCCCAGATTAAGGCTCTGTTCCAGGCACTGCAGGCCATGTTGGAGACAGCCCTTGCTAAGAAGGAGGGTCAGTTGCCTAAGCTGATTGTTCCAGGCCCCATTGGGGCTGGAATTGGGCTCCTCAGCATCCCTGAACCCAGCTGCCAAGGTGTGACTTACTTCTCCATGTGTCCTTTATCTGGGTCTCTCACTTTCTGCATCTCACCTTTCCATCCCCTCCTTTTTCCTTTCTGTTCTTGCCTCCCAATAAACTGGATTATCCAGGTCCTTTGGTCTCAAGGTATGCTTTTGGCAGCATGCATATTGAGACCTCCCCAGAAGTGACCTCCTGATGTCTTGAGGCCCTTGCCCAGCCACCAGCCTCTTCTCGGCAGGAATTGATTTTTACCTTTTTCTTGGTGCTACTGTCTTGAAATAGAAAAAAAATCTTTACATACAAAAAAATTAACAAAATGAAATGTCTGTTTACCAAATTCCACAACACCTTGGGACCTATTAAAATTCGGGGGATGCATTCTTATTTTAGTGGTCACTGTGCCAGTTTCTGTGTCTTTCTTTAATGCACTCATTTTGTTAATAGTTCTCATTTATGTGGTATTTGTGGATGTAAAATATAGCAGAAATAAAATAGACAAAATCCTGTCCTACTGGAGCTCACCATCCAGTTGGGGAGGCAGACAATAAATAAGTGGGGAGGGGAGTCTTTATGCAGTGGCCTGACATGATCAGACTTTGTTTTATTAGGGTTACTCTAGCTTCTAGATTGCAAATGTACCAAAAAAGGGGTCAGGGTAAGACAGGGAACTCTGTCTACATAATCAGTTCTAGATGAAGTCTGGACAGCAAGACCAGCTCTAGGTTAAGCCCCACTTGCATGCTCAGATCAAGTCTCAATCCTGCCTCCATGGTCAGCTGTAGATTAACCTATTTTGGTACACATAACTCTAACTTAAGCTGGCCTGCACACTCATCTCAAGTTTATCTCCTGGCTGCATGCTCAGCTCTCGATAAATCTTACCTGTATGCTGAACTCTAGTTTATGCCCCACTTGCATGCATAACTCTAGTTTAGATCCCTGGATGTTCCCAAAACACTGATGCAAATACAGGCATATGTCATAAGTGGGAAAAATCAGAGAGAAGCCAGGACATTACTGGAGGCAGAAAAACTCATTTGTTGGTGAGTTTATATATGTCTTGGGGATTTTTTTTTTTTATATTTGTGTACTTTTTAATATTATTATGGTAATATATATACAAATCAAACTTTATCCATTTAACCACATTCAAGGGTGAAATTCAGTGGTAATACATTCACAATGTTGTGCTACCATTACCAGTATCAATTTGTATTTGTATACACTTTAATGTTAAAAGAAATTAGTTTTAAATTCCTAGGACTGCTGTAACATATTGCAATACCTGTGGCTTAAGAAAAACACAAATTTATTTTCTTACACTCCTGTAGGTCAGATGTTCAAAATGAGCCTTAAGGAGCTAAAGTCAAGTTGTCTGTAGAACTTGTTCCCTCTGGATATTCTAAGTGAGGAATCTATTTCCTTGCTTCTCCAGCTGAGCATGGTTTCCCTATTCCTTAGCTTGTGACCTCTTTCTCCATCTTCAAAGCACAAGACACCAATCTCTGCTTCTATCCCCACAGTGCCTTCCCCCTGACTCCGAAACCACT
This sequence comes from Cabassous unicinctus, assembly GCA_029593785.1. NCBI lineage: Eukaryota > Metazoa > Chordata > Mammalia > Cingulata > Chlamyphoridae > Cabassous > Cabassous unicinctus. The sequence goes on from JAQZBX010027318.1 coordinate 25,017, forward strand.
GCCTTTCTCTTATAAGGACCCCTGTTATTTCCCCACCTCAAGATTTTAAGTTATCTTCAAGGTCCCTTTACCATATAAGGTAATATAGTCACAAGTTCTGGGGATTAGGATGTGCACCTATGTGGGGCTGGGGAGAAAACATGCATTCAGAAATGTGTACAGGGCTGGTTCCTGATGGGGTGTGAGGTAGGAGGAAGCCTCTGATTGAGACATGTGGTGCTGCAGAGGGTTGGTAGAGGTAACCAGGATCTACACATCTAGGCAGCATATAACAGATTTATGTAAAAGAAAAAAAAATGTTTTATCTTGGAAATTTTCAAACATACACAAAAGCAGAGCAAATATTATAACAAACCCCCTTTACTTGAATAAATCATAATACATGTCCAATATCCATTCATTTAGTTCTCCCTTCCCACTTCCCCTCTACTGGTTTATTTTAAGGAAATTTCAATATGTACTCTGATTTTATCCATTAAAAAAAAACACTTAAGTGTAATGCCAATCGAGCCCCTACTTCATTACCTTTAACCCAATACCAACAAAGCCCACCTGTCTTAAACATGTAAACATGCATCTGCAGAACAAACCCTTGTCCCATTAGTAGGAGTCAAGCTAACTTCCTTTCTGTCTATAAAAATCATTTGCCCTTCCTAGTCCCATTGCTTCTACCACTACCACTCTGGCTTCCTTTGCTGAATCAAAACACTTTGGTGTATCACATAAAATGCCATCTCATGATTATCTTCATGGTTGGACTATTTGACAAGGGTCCAAAAGTAGTCCACACACAGAACTGCCTGGTTCACGTATTTGGGGAATGTTCAGCTGTGAACATGGACATTGGAGGAGCTGGTGGGAGACTGAGGGGTGGGGGTGGGATTGGGAAGATGGGCAATGGGTATCAGAGTTCTTGGTAGGAACCTCACTCAGCAGAGAATGACAGCGTGTGGGGGCTGTGTCCTCTCTGAACTGTCTTGTTCTTGGTGAAAGTCTTCTTGGTGAAAGCTGCTTCCTGAGTTACCCGGTAGCAACTGGAAAATGATAGCCACTGTGTTCTCAGATTCTGAAGATCATCCATTAGAGTCTGAGATGCACCTGACCTGCTGACTGCATGCCCTCTAGTTCCCCTGAGACAGTTGTTTCTTCCCTGGGCAAGAAGGATCCTGAGCATGCCTGGGTATCCTGACAATTAGTCTTCATGCCTTAATACCTCTCCTTCCCTGGTCAACCTGGCATGAAGACTTGTCAGTGATTGGGATGATTTTCACCTATAAGACACTGAGGCCAAAGGCACGGCCTGTAATTGTCAAAGGCACCTCTACTTTCTTTAGGCTGTTCCTCAACATATCTCAGCTGCTCATGGAACAATATCTGGCATCTTCTTTCCTTGCATCTTTCGTGACCTGCCCCTCCAGGTTTTCATACTGAACCCTGTTTCTGAAAAAGTTTGTGATCCTCAGCCCTGGTCTAGTGTAGAAATTTGTGAGGCAAATTAATAATGTTCTCAAATTCACCAAGGGTCTCAGCTGTAGGTGTCAATTTCAACAAGCAATTAGGTCTCCTGAGGGTTGGGACATCTGCAGCTGGAGTCAAGAGTCAAGAAGAGTGTGTTAATGGTGTTTCTCCTGAGCTGGGGCTTCCTCAATTAAATATTTGACTTGGAGGATTTGACGGGAAAGAGGCATTTTGTGACTTTCCCTGCCTCAGTAGCTGCTTGAATTCCTGGTCTTGTGGCATTTTCCTGCAAAGAGCTGGCTGCCCTGCTCAGTCCTGGCAGGTCTGCAGCTCCACCAGAGCACACTTTAAGTCTGCTTATTTTTGTCACATAGCTAATACATTAAACACCCACATGCCCAAGATCACTCCCAGAACACCAGCTTTCTCTCTGTTCCAGACGGCCCTGCCTGTCACCTGAAAATTTTCATCTATTGAAGATCTGGCTGGACTGTCTCTGCCTGTGAACTTTACCCCCATTTTGTGGTACATTAATTTTCACCCATTTATGCACTCAACCCCTATCTAGACTTTAAAGGGATTAGATTATTTTTCCTTGTGTAGACTTTTATTGAAGCATACCATACATATGGACAGTGACCTAATCATTAAGTATAAAATTTGATGAATTTTTAGGAACTGAACACCTCCTGTATTCGAGAAGCAGACACTGCCAGAACCCCAGAAACCCGCAATGCTCCTTCCACCCATAGCCACAGGCCATGACCACCTTCTGCATTATTTTGACCATTAAAATTTGAATTTCAAGCAGAAGTTAAAAACACGTAAAGAGAAATTCTGGGGTTCTGCTTTCAGTTAATCATTCAGGTTAACCCTCTATTTGAGAAACCTAGAAGAGCTGTATAAAATCAACCAAACCCCATTTGTTTGAAGGCACTGAGAACTGGCAAGACAGTGAGTACTGCAAGGCTGAGAGCCAAGAGACAGGAAAGCCCAGAAAAGCAATCCTGGCATTTGGGATCATTTGTACCCCAGAGGTTTCTGCTGTTTCTGATGGAGGCTGAAAAGCTGAACAGTGCATTGGGGAAATACATGAAGGAATGACTGGCACTTACTCTGAGGCTATCTTCCATTGCAAAGGATTAGTTTGTTGTTTTCAATTCTCACAGGCTCATGTTGGTGATATTTTTCTGGAATTACATGAATCAAAATTCAAAACATGCACTTTTCTGTTCCATTTTGATGATTCAAAGTTTTCCTGCGTCCATGGGAAGTCTGGGTCTTCTGGTTCAAGCCTCCCACCCCAGGCAGGGTGTAGGCTCTCAGGGTCACTATACTGGCAGGCTATGGAGGCTGATGTTGACTCCTTCCTCCTTGAGGTCTCAGCCAACTCAAGAGACCTGAGTGGGCTGGGCTCACTTCACAGGGTACCAGTCTTCTGTGCATCCCTAGAAGGTTCTGGCAGAAGAACATATGAGCCCCATGGATTGAGGGAGTCCAGACAGAGGGACAAACATGCCTCATGGAAGGAAGGGTTCTGGCAGAGGGACTTGTGATAACCTGGATGGAGGGGGTGGAGGCAGAGGGAAGTGTGAGCCCCCTGGTGGGAGGGATCTAGGAAGAGGGACATGTGAGCTCTCCATTCCTCTGGTCCCACTTGGGACCTCTCCTGGGGTCCTCCATGTCCTTTCACTTCTCTTCCTGAGGAGTTTCCACAGGCTCTGATCAGGCCTTCCTCTCTTCCTGCCCTTCCCTCTCTCTAGGCAACCTCAATTATGCTCCTGACTTTTACTAACTTCTGTATTTCTCTTTTTAGATCAGATTTATCTCTGGATCTCTAGGTCCAGATATTGAATTATCTACTACATTTCCAAGTCTTCCCCCTGAACCTTCCTCCTGGCTCTTGTCTGGGTAGATGGTAGCCCCATCCTCATGGGACATGATTCTTATCCTTAACACTTCCTCATTCACTTTTTCAGTGAGTCAATGATATTGTGGTTCTAAATCCTGGACATCTCTTTAACCCCATTTGATTATTGTTTCCTTACTTTCCTGGACAAGACT